>CP045896.1:7958143-7990514 GCA_013387185.1 Caligus rogercresseyi
AATAAAAATAGCAGTACTAGGTCTTCTATGCTTCAAAGAAACTCCTTGCGAAGCAAGAATATGTTAACGGCCCTCTCTTAAAGATGAAAGGAAGTAGTATAGTATAAAAAAGAGGCAAGCAGACAGCTCACACACACACACACATTACAACAAGTCATCTGAAATTGTTTTATGATGCTTCCAAACAGAGAAACACGGTATGGAAGTATAGTTTTTTTAATCAACTACTAAGCAATAATATCTTCTTCTTCGTTTCTCTTGTGACCGTCTTACTAGATTATTATTATTATATATTTCTTTCCTCCTCCAAAGGAATTACACTGAATTGCTTTATGATTGTCGAATTTTAAATTGATGGTTTATAACTTTGAGGAGGAAGTATGTGTACATAGTAAAGAGTTGTGTAATTTACCTACTATAAATGCTCCTGGCATAGCTTCATTGTCGTTATTCAAAAAATCGTTTTATAGAACATACATACATAAATGATCGAAGGTGTGCATGCCATACAACAGACGGACCTATGAAGGCTCCAATGAAAGGCCAGGAGCCTAATAGGGATACCAAGTGTAATTTTTATTTATGAAAAACCCTGATGAATGTAATTTTATGACAGTAAATACATATCTTGTATATGCCATGGTAGATAGTGTGCCGGGGCGGTCCGGAAAGCCGGCCGTGTAAAAGATTCGAGGTCATTAAAGATTGTAGAGCCCTCTAGCAAGAGATCTTAAACCCCTGGTTTTAACTGATAAAGCCCATTTAGTTCAGTTAAATATTATTGGCTGCAGGTATTAGATACATAGATTTGAATTGAAAATGACGCCACTTGGGCCCTTGTCAACAACAAAATAAAATATCTTTTATCTGCAGCGCTACAGTATGATTTTTTTATACTACAAATCATCTAACACTTTAAAAGAAACATCGAATCGCCCGTCATGATAAATTTATTCATGTATTTAATCATCTGATTCCATTTTTCATGCTCACCATATTTTTGTGCCTTGTATTATTGATTTGTAAAAATATTTATAAGCATTGTATGATCATATCAAATTTGATTTTTAGCAAGCAATAATTTCTAAATGAAATGGTTTTTAAATTAGTTTACTTAATTGATAGTATGGAATTTCATTTAAATATGTAAGTCTAAAAATTGATCATATATAGGCTTACAATTTGACATACAATTGATACAAACAAGTTTCGAAGAAGGAAAGACTCCATTGAGAAAATAATTAGTTAAATATAAATGTTGTTTTTTTTCATTTTTTTTTCTTAAAAGAAATATTCGTATTACGAATTGATTCGATTTTGTAATCAGAAATATGTAGATTTCAAATCAAATTTTGTTTGTTTTATTTTTGAAGGAGAGCTCTATTACATACTCGTTTTGTTGTGGTCCTGAACTGCCAAGCTATATAAATATTTAACCTTTTTGCAAAGTTATATCTGCGATATTTTTGTCATATTCCAAATATATATCACTGTTTCCTTTTGAGAACTGGATTAACCGTTTTACTTATTTATTTTGATATTGTGATGATTTCATGTCTGCCTTACGTCTACAAGTATCAAATATATTAGCGACCGCCCTTAGCAAAGTCCCATCATGGTTCCTTCATATGCACATCTGTTAGCTTCTCCAACAAGAATTCCATCATCCCTCCCTGACCTTTTTTTAGAGTGTCTTTCCCAAGAGATAAAAACGTTTTATTTTTATTTTCTTCACAATGGAAATAAGAAGTAAAATGCTCTTCCATTGATATAAAGAAATGTTATTTCTTTGATGCGTTGCGGTTAGAGCTCTGCTCGCTCGCTCACTTCATCCTAAATAATCTCTCAGAAACTATGCACATTCATAGGATGTTATAGTATATTTTGTCCTAGGAGCAATCTTATCACTCTAAAAAGAAAATTATTGCTTCTTTCTAAAAAAAAGTAATGAGTATATATATATATATATATATCAGTGCTGGGATTCGGTAGAAAAATCTCCGCCGGTTCGATATTAGGTATATACCTTCTACCGATCGATATCGGTATTCGGTAGATTTTATTATATATATAACTGTATCGATCGATATTCGGTACGGTAGATTAGAAAGAGAGAGAAATTTATTTATGTATCTGATTTTACTTATTCATATGCATTTAATATCAGACAGTTTATAACAAAGGACAATTAAATATATCATTTGTTATAATCATTAGAGAATATCTTAATATATTACATACTAATCTTATATAAATTATATTTGTACTTGGATTTTGTAGGAAATGGAAGGCTATAGCAATTTTTTTCTTATTGTCCGATATTAAATGCACTTTCATGTACTCTAGTATTAATGCATGCATAAGCTTATATTGAATGTCTATTTATGTATCTGCTCTATAATACTATAATTTGTAGTTGTTTATTTATTTTGCGAAGTTCCAATTCTTCACACAAGGGAGCGCTTGGGCAAAGCGACAGTTGAACGATGTTTCTCTACTATTGAAGGAATAAGCTCTCTTTATCAAAATGTCTTTATGTGAATGTTACAAAAGTCATATTTTCAAATATACCGTACCGATTGTCAATCGGTACAGTATTCGTTATTTTCTACCGAATATCGTTAAATCGGTTCGTATTTGAAACCTACTGTCGGTAGTATCGAATACCGACTTACATTCGGTAGTCGCAGCTCTGATATAATATATATATATATATATATATATATATATATGCATGTCATATCCTGTATGAAAAATATTCATTCTTGCGAACAGGTGAACACCTCACTGGTTCATTGATTACAGGCATCATAAGAAGTCATAATTTAATGAATAGGTTCTTCTTGTTCTTCTTCCTCCTGTGGTTGGAAGTGATAATTATGACTATTACAACTTCTACTCCTCTCTGTCTTCTCCTTCTATTAAGACTAATTTTTAATTTATGCTTGAGCTAATATTTATTTAAAAAGTTTTCTAAAACTATTTTTATGTACGGCTTTCACCATTTGAATACATATATAATATACAATGTACAGTCATAAAACGATAATATAATAAGAAGAAAACGAGACAATAATTGCTCCTGCTATTCATTAGGAAACAAACAAACATTTGTTTATTTTTTAAAATAAGAACAAAAAAACTTGTCTTCGTCGTCGTCAACACGTTGTCTCCTTATATACATATAAACATGTACAATCTGAGAAGGAGAAAAAAACTTATTGCACAACGGAAATTCCTTCATTTAATTAAAAAAGCTTCACATATTAAAAATTCCATTCATAGGGGGTTGAGTTCTGGGAGGCTAGCTAGTAGCTACTCCTAAGACCCCTTCATACTAAAATAAATAAGAAACAAAAAAAAACATATTTATCAATACTTTTGGCGAGGACATTATATATGTTTATATATACATATATATCTTTCAGTTCATATCTTTATAGTATCATAATATTCTTTATATTATTAAATGCAGTTATTTTTTAGAAACATATAAAGTGTGTGTAATCGAGTATATTTTGCCATAGGGCATATTAGTTACATTTGTAACTAGTCTAAAATAAATATATAAATAAACAGTAAAAATATTTTAAAAGAAAAAAAAGAACAAATAAAATAAAATATAGCATGATTATGTGGACACGCTGCGGCGTCTATGGCCCTAGCTACGGTCCTGGCAGCGTGAAGGGTCGTGGCCGACCTCAAAGCCTTATACATGTTCCACACCGATATTGCATGACATGCAAAGGTATCTTCTCTCTTCCGAGTAGATGCACAGCTGGAGTGGTAAACCTCATGGGCCTCCTCGGTGATGGGAAGACGAAGTCACCAACCGGGTTCCTGGCACCGCCGCCACCGTCGTTGGAGTAAAAACATTTCCAGGTCTCCAGGGCCACTGCCTTGGTGGCCACCTCGTTTGAGGGAGGGAAGGCCTGCTCTCTCAAGGAAGTCTCCGACGTGGATGTGATCCGTCTTTTGCATCCAACGATGGCTCCTGGCGACGTCATTATGGCGACCTGTATCGCCCTGTGTGCGGCATTTGGCCCCTTGCACTCATTATCAAGTCTAGGAATGGTCCAGCCGCAGCAGCGTAAGAGATTTTGCCAATCATTAATCTCTTGGCCAGCTGCCGTAGGTATAGTATTCTAGGCGGCCAAGTTGAATTAGATCCATTTATACTTTTAACATAAACGTCTCTATTATATTATTTTTTTTTTTACTTTTTATTGCCAATATTTACTTTGTACTCTTTCAATATAATGTTTAAATATATTTATCCTTGACAAAATCATGTTTTGACACATTTTATTTGTACTTTTTTAAAAGAGGCTTAGCTTACAGTTTAAAACAAAGTTAAATTGGACATATAAATGAAGAGGACTTCTTATTTTGCTATTGAATCTTACTCAAGCTAAATAATTGGGAATGGGGTTTTGTATACACTTTTACTGGACATTCAATATGTTGTGGGAGCCACTTCCCTCTAATGTAGGGCCTGCGTTTAATTTTATATCAGATATGTTTAGAAGACGACTTTATATCAAGGATTTAATTTTAAAGTCTACAAAAACTGAAAATGCTAATAAAAATAATACCTTACATATAAAGTGGAAATGACAAAAAATATACAAATATAGATCAAAGGATCTTTCGAAACTTTTGACAAGCACCATACTCAAGGAAATATTATTTGCCAGGACTATTTAAAAAATAACGAATATATATTATAACATAATATATTCTATAATACAGGGGCGGAATGGCCAGCGGGAGTACTGGGACTATTCCTGGTGGGCCGCTGGCCTCAAGAAACATAAACAGCCGTTGACAGCCTCCCAATGGCATTTGGGGCCTGTATAAGGCCGGCAAGGGCGTAATTGTCCCGGTGGATAATTATTTCCACTCCGTTCATATATCTATGTATTTATAATTATATATATATATTTTTTTTTAACGGTATATAAATTCTTTATTTTGCTATCAATATATAACAGTAAAAAAATTATACACTAAAATACAGACAACTATAAATAAATAAATAAAATACTCTTGACAGTTGCGTTAAAATAAAAAACATGAATGAACATGTAGAACATATTACTGTCAAGAAGTATTTTATATATTTATATAACTTTACTCTCTTCAATCAAATCAAAGAACATCCATAAATTATATCTAAGTCAATTTTTGATTAATATATAAGTAATACATTTTACCAATAAGAATAAATACGGCTTATAAAACAACTTTCTATTAAAAAATTTAATGTCAATATTCCTGAAGTAATTTGTATATTTGTTCACCATTCATATATTGTTTGATGAAGGTACTATACTTCAGCTATATCTATTGGCCCCTATTCTGTAATTTTAATTTCAATCAAATACTGTTATTGTAGATAGTTATTATCTGTTTATCTATAGAGAGATGAAGGAAATATTAAAAATAAATCTGACATCTAAATTATAATTATCTTTTATTTGTAGCAATAACATGATTTATAATGACATGGTGTCTTGCTTATTGCATCCTAGGCTAAAAAATCTTTTTTTTCGAAGCTCAAAAAATATCTAAGGTCTCATGAGGATTTTTTTGTTAACATTTCAGTCTGTGTTGCCACATTATGATATGACCAAATTAAAATTTATCCTTTCAATTTTTGTGCCTTACAATTTTAGATATGAATTCACAATACTGCTCAATATTATTAAGTTTTTGTTAAATTACAATTCAATGAAAATGGGACCGTTTTTCGAATAGTAAAAGGAGACGTCCTTAGGGAAATAGTATGATGTAAATTAAGTTAATATAATTTTATCATATCATTAATACAACATTACTTTCAAGGATATCGTAAAATTGATTTTACATAACAAAATACATAGTCTTATTTTATAAATAACATGAAAATAGTGGTCAAAAAGATTCTACCCCAATGACGGAGGCAAACCATTGCTATTGCTCAGATTAATGTTGGTCGTTTTTAGACTTTTTAAGGTACTTTATATATATATATATACACCATACATACTATTAATTATTTCCGTTTACAACCGATATTCATGCAATAAAAATGCACAAACATTTCTATAGTAAGAACACGTATATATCAACTAGCTATAAAATATTGTGGATTTCTGAAATAAAAATAACCTATGACGACACTGTTTTTTGGTATACTTTATTTTCTAGATACCTTCATAAATATATTGATCTATTTTAAGACCTTATAGTTTAATATGAAAAATATTGTAATTCTTCATGACGTTTATATATAAAGAGTTGAATTTATCAAATGCAGAAGAAATAACACCTATATCTAAGGAATCCACACACAGACTCCTTTCTGGAACTTGATCGGTTGAAAGGTAGTGGTAATAATAGAAAGAGAATTTAACATTGGAAATAAGGCTTTTAACTTCTCTCGTGACTGTGTGATCATAAACTCGGATATAAGACTATCATAAGAATACGAAGTGTCTTTTCTCATGAGCCTCAATCATAGCATTTGCGATTTCTTTGAATAGACTATCCAATACGTATTTGTTGTCCGCAAGACATCACATACAGTATAACACAAAACTCTCGCACAAAGCAGTTTATCCCATATCATTTAGATAAGTTAAAATTCCCAAAAACTAAAGCATGTTTATAATAGCCAGTTCATAAATATTTATAAATAACTTTGATTGTACATAGGAACTCTCTTTGTTCTCAATCTTTATTGGAATGAAATACATATTAGACATTGTAGTCTAAAATATAACTCCAAAAAAGATTTTCCAGCGGTAGAAAAATATTTATATCCCCACATAAAACATGCAATTTTATCGCTAAAACTTGTTGTACCCTCGTCATAATAGGATTATTTTCTATTGCATTCCATCTTGATGATATTCATGTATAGTAACGTTTTGAGCCAGCATCGGATTTCAAGAACTGTTTAGAAGCTGTTGAAAGAGATAAAATCTTAAGTCAGCAGAGGCAACGTTACATTTAAAAATATTGGGCAATCATCAGGGAATATGACATTCAACCACTTTAACCAATAATTGTGCACACATAAATTGTCTTAGACCTTCATCAAACAAAAGGGATTGCATTGCAATTCCCCATTGACATCAAACCAAACAAAAAAACAATATGTCGGCCTTAAAAAGCAAATGAATAATTGCGTTTATGCATACAATATAGTCAACTTCCGATTACAACTCAAAGGACAAACAATCTCAGTGTATTTGTTTTCCCTTCAAATAATAATTATTTATAAAAACAATAACACACTCACTGATTTGACGAAAAACAATTCCCTTCAAAAATTACATGCATCAAAGGCAAAATAATAATAATCATCGCTTGCTATGTATTTTTTTTGTTTTCTTCTCCCAAGAAATATTATGATTATGTTAATGAAATAATGAAAACAGGAGATATCATTATTATGTGTATATCTACATTATGTATTTTTCGACTAAGTTCTTTAAATGTAAAAGGAAGATAGTAGTTATGAAGCTATGAGAAATATCCAAAGTAAGTCTTCATATTTCACCTTCTCTCTCTCTCTCTCTCTCTCTCTTCCTCTCAATGACTTAATTAAATTAGGTACCTGCCTATACCCCACCCCCCCCCCCCCGTCTGAAGTGTTCATATATATATATACTATATTCATAACCATTTCAAGAGGAAACTATAAAAATTTACACACGTTGGAACAAGAAGTAGAAGGGGGAAAACTAATGGAAAATAGTTATCTTCGAAAAATCATGCATATATAATATATATATATATATATATATACTATTTGTGGGTGTGTATAGGCAATACGATGTAGGAAGGTATTAAAAAAGGTACTTACGTTACTAGGACGAAGTCCCTCAGTCGACGTTTTACTCAACGTTTGCTATAGCCTTCTCACTCCTCTCTAAATCCATGTCTCCAACATCTGGCTGACTTCCCTACAATATATTACATCATATTAATCCATTTTGAACTGTACTCATAGGATATTGCCAAGGATAGCGTTTGGATTTTTGCTTTTGGATGTAATTGGTATAAAGAAAAAGCTGAATACTATCAATATTATTATGATAATGTAATAATAAAGTGAATTGATTAAAAGAAGAGAAAGATAAGTACGAAAACATAAAACACTCCCATATTCCGCCATACGCGCCCCATATGTTCGGTCGTTCGGTATGGAGGTTTTTGGGCTATTTGTGAGTGAAACAACCTTAAAGAATTAAGAAGACAAAAGTTCATTGTTTTGAAGCTTATCAAGCTCAATTCTCTACCTCCTTGATCATAATTCATGAACTTTTTTTTCATTTATGGTCGCATCACTTTGCAAATAGTTTTATTAGGTCCGCCTAGACCCAAGGATTCCATAGGTACTTCAAAGTTCAAATCTACCATAATTGGAGAAGATACGTGCGGACATACTGACGGACGGACGGACGGACAGAGATTGGTGAATTATTATATAATTTGGGATTAGGCTACAACGTATTACTTCACTCTATGCTGTTGAGGATTGAGATAGAATAATCATAGAGATATAAACATAGAGAGCTTATTTTTCTTCAAAGAAATACGTCTATTGCCCCAAATAAACAATCTTTTCTATCTCCTTGATCAACTTACGAATGACGTAGGTCAAATTACTTTGTTTATATTACGCACAAGGCGGACAGCTGAACCACAATGTTTCTTTTTTTTGAAAGGAATAACTCTCTTTTCTTTATTTCTCTATGAAAGAAATTCCTTCTTAAAATACTCATTGTCTCTTCGTCATTTGGACTATATCCTGACGTCATTTGCTAATCCTTTGAATGGACTTCTTCTATTCACCTATTATTATTAATTGAATAAAAAGCAACTTATCTCACAATCTCAAGATTTTTATCTTCTAAATAAATACTAATGTACTCTCTTTCTTCATTGGTCTATTTTATATGTCATTGTCGAATCCTTTGAAGTGACTTCCTCCACTTCCACATATTAATATTATTCAATAAAGCAAATGCTCTTACTCACGAAATAGATCTTATTATTTTGATATATCATATCAAGTATTTAATTAGAATATAAAAATCTTGAGATGTGAGTAGTTTGCTTTATTTCGATTATATGATAGTGGAATAGAAGAATCCATTTACAAGGATTCGCCAATGACGTCATGGCTATAGTCCAATGACGAAGAGACATGATTATTTTTAGAATAATTTATGGGCCTTCTCTATTACTATCGTCGACGTAGAGTAATAAGAAAGCTTGATCCAAAGGGGATAAAATCATCATTAGTGAATGAGGGTTGCAGGAATATATTTTTGTTATCCCTAATTATGAGGATCACTCGTGGCTTTTGAGGGGTGGGGGTGGTCATCAACCAGAGTACGGATTTCATTCTTTTGAACACTAATTTTTTTCATTGGCCTACATCCATGCCATCTACGAATCCTTTGAATAATTAAAAAAAGACGTTAATGACTGTTTATTTGTTTCGTTCAGGCAGATTTGAGGATTCATGGATCCTTTCAAAGAAGAAAACTGTGTCCTGTGTGTGTTTATATTTTTAAATGAGAAAATACTTTCCTATAAAATTGGATGCATTAGATCATTATATATGGAAATAGGTTTTGTTAAAATTAGCTTTAGATCTTAAAGATCATTTTTTAGTTCTCACATTTCAAGTACTTTTTATTAAATCTACCTCTTTCCAATTTTTTTCTTGCAAAATCCTAGGCTCAGTTGGCTACTTAATTCAAACTTTATAAATATGGACATAAAGGAACCATATATTTTTTTAAGCCTCAAATTCAAAGGAATAACATAAATCGAATAAAAAACTATTGCAATATTTCGAAAAATATATGTCGCTTATATTATAATATATAATTTATAATATACATATTTATTTTTTATTTAAAAAATACATTTCTGGTATCTGAATTTAATGAGACGAATGTTATAAAACTAATTTTTAAATATATGGCATTATTTTATTATTGCCAATTAATAACAAGAATAATCCTATAATTAAAAATGTATTTTTCCAAATCTACAGTAGAAAAGTACACCTCCTTTAATAATGAATAATCTCAAACACACTTGGTCGCTTACGGGCGTCAATTTTTTTGTTTGAGAAAGGTCTTTGGACCTTAAGCACAAAAGTATTTGTTTTTGAAATTTTATTAGAATTGACCCATATTATCACAATAAATATTTTAAAAAATTATATTTTAGGAAAAGCTTATTTGTGGCTTATTTGTCGCAGTTTTATAGTTTTGAAGTGCGACTATTTTGTGTATTATACGCTATGTTAGATTAACTGAATAAAGCTTAATACTACCATAGTCAATCTAAACGTGTGTAAATGCATACCGTGAAACTATAACATATTGTTGCTCTATATTTTTGCTTGTTCAGAATCGATGATCACTCCCCACACCCAACTTCAAATCCGGAATCAGCAGTAATAACACTGTCTAGAATCCACCTGGATTAACAAAATTAATCATATTTGCATCCCCGCAAAAAGGCTGTTAAAGTACATCTCCAAGAAATTTTTCCCTCATGTCCTCGTCCAGCTCGGTCCATTCCATTCTTTTCAGGCACGTGCATTTAAGGTGCTCTCTCTCTCTCTCCTCGCCTAATATATATAAAGGCTTGTGAATCCAAAGAAAAAAATATGATTATTGAATGCGATCAGAAATTCTTTGTTATATAGCTATAGGCACGATCGTGGATTTTTCCGATCAGCGATCAGATCGGATTTAATTGCGATCAACAAAAAAATTACCTATGGGTACTAATTCTATCTAAATTAAATGTATATACAGTTAAAACCTTTATGAATATTTATCTTTGTATCGTCAATGGAATGATTGTTTCCCATAGATCCCTATGAGTTTCCAAAATAACAACTTGTCCATAGGTGCCTGTTTGTATATTTTTAGGACAAAAAATCATATGAATTGTTTCTCATACCTATGAGCTTTTGTAAAATTAGCTCCACAATTGATCTTTATGTCTCCATATTCAAAGACATTTTATTAGAATAAATCTTTTCCCATTTTTCTATGAAGTGGTGCCATGGGTGGCGGCCCGCGGGCCGAACCGGCCCGATATGGACATCTCATTTTTGCCCGTTACGTTATTATTTAAAAGTTTTTAATAATATTATGATACTATATCTACAAATTTAAATCTACCTTTTGTTTAGTGTGTGCAATTAGCCAAATGTACCGGTATTTTTCCCCCCGAGTCCCACTTTAAAACAGTCCCCGGCCCCCTGACCGATTACAACCTGGGCTATCCCCTGGCCTAGGAGCTCCAAAAGAATGACTTTAAATAGTCGCCTGTCTGTAATTTATGACATAAAATATATCATATAGCACACCTGGCTTTTTCCATTAGTATTAGTCTGTATTTTTGTTTCCCTAAACAAATGTTAGTTGTTGGAATAGGAATTTTGGTCAATGTACAGCTAGTTAAGTTTTAAGAAATGTAGGGTTTGTCTCAAAATCCTTATTCCAACACATTTTTTTTTTCTTTTTTTGTTAATATTACACAAATTGATCGGATCGCTAGTTTTTAGTGATTTTCTTACGATCAAAAGATCAAAGATCCGGACCTTTTTGCGATACCTCCGACAGCGATCAAATATCGCTATATCGCTATTGATCGCGATCAGAAAAACTCCGATCAACAAGCCTGTCTATATATAGATATATATATCTATATATATATTATATATATATATATATATTATATATATTATATCTTTAACTGCCTTTCAAGATAAGTCGTATATTCTTGGCGTTTGATTTTATTGAATAAATTTCCCCCAAAAAGGCAACTTATATTATTTTTTTCTTCTCTTTTTAATTATGCATTCGCGGCTACGACTTATTATGATTGATGAATGATAAGGAAAATATTAATATTTCAGGGATATTCACGTTTGGAAGTCATTTTTCTGTTCAATAAATGCACATTTTTCTCCCGAAAGGTGTTCACTTTATATATTTACAAATACACAAACGGATGGACAATCAGATGAGTCTTAAAGAGGGCTTCTGTTTCGTTTGTTGTTGTTGTCTCTCTACTTTGCGTGTGAACTTCTGTTTACTTATTATTTTTCTTGTTGTTCTTCTTCTTAATGCTCTTATTTACCTTCTTCGCCTAATGTCAGAGGGACTCATTAAGGCGATTGACTCAACAGCAAACAAAACAAAAAGAACAAACTTAAAAGTCAAAGCAAACGGAAAAACTACAATGAGATCCCTACAAATATATGTACATAGGATATTTGCACTTTAAAAGAACAATATATATTAGTTGATATGTTAATCAGTGCTTGATAATGCATGACCTAATTAAGTTAGTCTTTTTATAAGAATATTTGTAAGTGGATGATTAGTTAAAATCATGGCGTCCACATCTATTGTCTTCCCTGGTGGTCTCATCCAGTATTAAAAACAAACTCCTTCTTATTGACAAACTATGTAGGTTGTGTGTCCATCGACCTATATATTAACTGGATATTCAACCGAAATTAAAACAGTGTGGAAACTGTTTGTTTGATAATTGCTTAGGAAAAATGCAAAAAAAACTATTTGTAGGTTGCGTGATATTTTTCTTCCTTCTACGTATTTATAGAATGAAGTGTTTATGAAATCACAGGAATTGGAAATGGTATAAAAATATACACTAATTGTTACATATTATACATAATTAATTTCGTACATATTAAAATGGCGCAGACATAAAGTGATCGTGTCGATAAATCTGAAGAATCATATGATTTTCCTTACATAAGAACCTCTTGTTTGAATTAAAAGTTGTTCGCTTAAAGACCCATAGACTCCGAGTACTACGTAGAGATCTGCAATACATTTTATAGATGTTTCAAAATAATTATTTAATAAAGAATTATATCTTGATATATATTACCTTAAATCTTTTGATATTGTATATTTTCTTTGTGGGATTATGGTATCAGGAGTAGCTCGATCTTCTGCCCTCAACATTGAGATTCCATCGATTTTCATTGCGCAATTGAAGTATGGTGGATAACTACGGAAATTCAGCTCTGGGAATGGCCTGAAAATACTTGTTTTGATTTTACAGAAGATGCAGCCTTCTAAATGTGTTGGCTTTTTTTGTCCTAACGTACTAATATTATTTTTATGCAATTTATCTTTTTAAATTTGATTATTGATTTATTAGCGTTAGATGATTTTTTCCCATATATTATAATGGAATAATGATTTTAAGCAGGAAACGACTGGGACACCTTTTTTTCGCCGGAACCCGGGCCGGGACATAATATATATTTTCGTTCCTTCGACATTCTGAAGTGAGGGCGTTTTAGAAAGTGACAACGTTTTTATTATTAAAGAATCTACAAAAAAAGTGACGTCGTTTTTTTAGAACAGAATCTACAAATTTTTAAATATTTCGATAATTCCTTTCTAAAAAAACGTCTTCACCTTTTTTTTGAAATTCTTTTCTAAATAAAATCTATTAACGACCAAGGAAATAAAATGATGTCCCGGCCCGGTGTCTAAAAAAAGGGACACTGGGCCGGAGGTTGGGTACCCGGTCGTTTCCTGATTTGAAGTATATATATATATATTAATGTATAATAAGACACCCTTTCAAACAGTACAAAATCTTTCAATCCCTGGCAACAAAGCTATGAAATAAACAAGTGATTTGGAATCAATATATTAATTTGCCAATTTGAGAATCCAATCAAATGATGTCTTAATATCTTAGAATTGAGGACAAATTTAGATACTGTTTTAATATATCATAACATACAGTTTATATAACTATAAATAGATTATTCCTATTCATATGTAAATATTTTAAGAAGACCATAAATTCAAATCTCCACACAAACGCACACACACACAAAGAGCATTGCGGTCAAAGCCTTTGGTTAGTTTGATTCGCGCGGCCTCCTAATTAGTGGAATTCATCAATAAATAAGAAAAAGCCACTGGGAATCGTGTTAAGATGAGGAGGCTTTTGCTCTCATCAATCTAATGAGGTGTCCGATATTTGCTGTTTATAGTATTATCAATAAAAAATAAAATCCAACCAAATGAAATTCATGATTGATTATATCTATGTATATACTTATAATAACGTCATTTTACTTCAAGCCTTACTGTCGCTTAATTCACAGCATTTTTTTTAAATAGTATTATCACCAAATATTTGATATTGTACCAATTTTATATTATGTTTTTATATCATTTAACGTTCTAAGTCTCTGTGCAAGATAATATTTTTGTTTGTTTACAAAAACAACATTACAACTATACTTAAGTACTCTGAGGCAATTCACCCTTTTTTAGTTTTTGAAGGTTTTTCTCATTACAGAAAAGTAATCAAAAGTAATTTATTTATTTATACATACTTTATTGCGTAAGTGTTTTAGTTCTTGAAATAATTTGATTTAGTGTAATTGATCCCAAAAATCAGATATATAAGTACATACGTCTTCATATACAGACTCAGTTTCTTTAACCACTAAATCATTGAGGGATTGATTTCGTATACTATAACTTTATATATATATATGCAATAAGGTAATTTGAAAGTATACAAAACCGGTGCATATTTTCTAGCGTTTTCTATATATACTTTCTTTGATTTGAAGGTCTGGTATTGAGTTTATACAGACACTGAATCAACGTCTAGGCTATTACTTCAAGTTATTTGACACTAAAATAGTAACGTATCTTATATTATGATGATGTTTCAGACCTTTGCTTTAGGATAATTTCTCTTACTTATATAAATTTTAGTTGAATATAATAAATTTGTGATTAAACCTAGGGTTTAAATCACAACTTAACGATATCAACTTTCATTCTTCAAAACAGAGACATCTCATGACCCAACATATCATTTCTGTGGTAAAAAGGCACACGAAGAAATGTTGTGGCATGTGGCAACGGTGGAGTGTGTGGCTTAGGAAGGGGTATGTAACGGGGTAGGTACAAAATAATAAAAACAATAATCCCTGAAAAAATCTCCTGCAGCCACTTTGGAATTATATCGACATGGAGGAAGATAGAACTCACCAAATCAAATGCTTTTACCGTTTTATAATTGAAATCAACAATTATAGTAACAGTGTTTCGTAGGTTACATAATCAATAACTTAGATCTAAATTCTTATCTTAGTAATATGGAACAACATAACATCAACCTTCACGTGTTCACTAACATGTTGGAGATACCCTGTCATACCAAAAGGATTTGTATAGAGAGCTGATATTGAGGATTCCTCCTAATATTATTATAAAAAGTAACACTTTATGAATAAAGGCATACCTAAACTCATTTTTATCGAATACTTTTAAATGTCGAATGTCCCCATTGATTAAGGCTAAGGAAAAATGATACAATTCTTAGCTCGAAGTTCATATTCCCACCACAATAGCCATTAGGGAAATGTCTAGGTACTATTAGGATGTGCCAAATGCTTCCTTATTGTTCAAGCTCCTCCATTTTCAACCAATCACGTCGAAGAACAAAGTCCTAGTAAAACACGGGATACATTTAAGCGGAAAGCATAGTGGAAGGCCTCAAAAAGAAAACATGTTCTTATTATTTTAAAGAAAGAGAACTGAGCGAAAAGAATAGAAGTTCTAACCTTCTATTCCAACGCAGAGTACTTTTTAAAGATAAAGTACAATAGAACACTCCTCCACTAAAGGGACATTCTAAGAAGTATGGACGACAGGAGTTTACCAAACGCAAAAATATTATTTACTACTCTCAGAAAGCGTCGTCGAATTGCCTACTTTAAATAAAACCAAAGGTCTATCCATGCTAACTTCCCACAATATGTTGTAATTATGATGATGATATTTATTAGTTGTACGTTTTGCTATGCAAGGAAATCATCATTTCGGTAAATGCAGGGATCCATAAAGTGAAACTATTTTTAAAAATATGCGTCTCGGTAAAATGTTTGTTTTTCTCTACTGCCTAATTAATGCATAATTTCAAAATTATGAACTAATTAAGAGAAGGAGAGGGGGAAAGAGGAGTCATGCAGGAACGTCATACATCAATGGACTTCAACACTACAATGTACACTTTTTTATGTACAGTCCTACCAAGAATCTGATTTATTGTTAATGGAATTTGCCCAACGAATATACGCAAAGCAATTGCAAAACCGGAAAAACGAAGACTTGTATCTCTATCCATATATATATTACAGATATTAGGAAGAAATGGACCGGGAAAATATGGAATAGGACGAAATGGACCAGGAAAGAATGGACCAGGAAGGAATGGACCAAGGTAGAAAAGGAAAATGATGACTCATGGAAGAAATGGACCAAGTACATAGGTAGGCAAGTTTTGAGTGGAGTATATCTAAGTATTGTACAAATATTATTTCTCATATAAACTGAGTAAATAATAACATAGAATGTTTTTATTTTTACAATTTTAGATAAATACTCTCTTCTTTATGTCAATTGTAGTTCAGAATCCCCCAATTTATGGTAAATAATACGTATTGTCTTAAATAACGAACATACCGATGTTAGAAACACTCAAAAAGTATATGCATAAAGAAGAAGAAATATATACGTAATTTCGGGCGCAATTGTTATAAATGAAATATTTCAAGAGATAGAGTGAAGGGTGACGTCAGGGTCAACAATTATAAAATGAAAGAGCCTCCAATGATCGAGTCGAGTATTCAATCTTTGCAGGCTTGTGAGCGTTCAGCTTTTTTTGCGTTCAGCGTTCCGTTCAGCGTTCAAAAAAAATTAGCGTTCCGTTCAATGTTTTTGCGTTCAGCGTTCCGTTAGCGTTCAAATATTTAAAAAAGAATTTCCGAAAAAAGTACTGCGTAATGATGACTTTTTTTTTGAAAATAATTTCCGAAAAAAGTAATGCGTAGTGATGACGTTTTTTTTAGAAAAGAATTTCCGAAAAAAGTACTGCGTAGTGATGACGTTTTTTTAGAAAAGAATTTCCAAAAAAGTACTGCTTAGTGATGACGTTTTTCCGAAAAAGTCCAAGAAATGTTTGGAAAATTGAACGCTAAACGCAAAACTCTTTTTTTTTGCGTTCAACGTTCAAAAAATAGTTGCGTTCCGTTCAGCGTTCCGTTCATTGAACGTGCGTTCAGCTGAACGCCGTTCAATTTTGCGTTCCGTTCACAAGCCTGAATCTTTGCAATCCGGCCGAATGAAGGCATCTCAACACATACAGACAATGCCTTGGACCCCCTTGAGTCAGTCGCCTCCCTCCAGAAAGACACCAAATTCTGTCCCTCATTCTATGTCATTATTTACTCAGTTTATATGCGAAATAGTATTTGTACAATACTTAGATATATTCCACTCAAAAACTTGCCTACCTATGTATTTGGTCCATTTCTTCCATGAGTCATCATTTTCCTTTTCTACCTTGGTCCATCCTTCCTGGTGCATTCCTTCCTGGTCCATTCTTTCCTGGTCCATTTCTTCTGGACACCATATTTACACACGCTCTTGTACTTAAGGATAGGAAAAAGATTGTTCTCACAAACACACACATAAACATTTTTTTTCTTCATTTGTTAATACTTTTTCCTTTTCTTTTATTACGTCCAGAGTGATGATCCATTTATCGACAGATATGAGCTAACAAAGTAAAGGGCAAGGGACTACTTTATACCCGACCTGACATAAAAAGAAAAAAACAGTTTATATTATAAAGCATAGAGACATCGTTCTCTCTGGCGTCTCTTTTATTATAGTATCAAATTTATCACAAACCTCTCCCTTTTTTCTATTATTAATAATCTGTTGTTGCTATTATTATTTTGCGTTATCATACACAGCTTAGAGCTTTTCCCTTCTTGAGGAGGAAGCCTGATATGAAGAATAGAGGAACTCGAGCTGTTTATTATGACGCAATAATAAAACAACAACAGCTTTGGGTTTATTTCGTTACAAATGTTATTAATACTTGAAAAAAGGGACAGGGATGTTCCTCTCGTCCACGAGTCCTGTGGAATAAGTAACTCCGGACACAGGAGGGAACTCCGTATCAAAGTTTCTCCTCCAGAATAGAAGGACTTAAGCTGCTTAATATAACCAACAACTTATTAATAAATAAAAAAGGAGAGGTTTGTGATTAATTTGATACTATATAAAAGAGATGCAAGAAAGATGTCTCTATGTATTCTAATCGACAGCTGTTTTTTTCTTTCTATGTTAGGTCGGGTATAAAGTAATCCCTCGCCAAATAAACTTTCTTTTTTCTTGAGTATTAGGGGTTCCATATCAATTAATATTAATTGGAGGAGCCCATACATAGGATTCGCAAATAATTTGGATCAGGGCCCATTGAAAGAGATTGGAATGAGTGTTCTTAAGGATGAATATCTGGATTGATGTTCACTCCTCAACAGCCGCGAGTGATGTGATACTTCATTGCCTTATGCAAGCTGTTTTTATTTATTATTCCATCTTCTTTTGATTCAACCAATCACCTTTGAAAAAACGACACCTCTTTCATATCCTTTGTGATACTCTTTGAACTAGTCCAAGGGATAATATGTTGTATACTTTAAAAATGCCGGACAAATAATATATTTCTATCCCTTCAATGCCCAAGACTTTTCAAGGATTCAAGACGGACAATAAAGGAATTAAAAATGATATTCGCCTGAGCTCAAATGATTTTGAATATATATATATATATATATATATATATATATATATATATATATATATATATATATATATATATATATATATATATATCGGACATTCTAATTTGTGATTACTCAAATTTTAACCGCATGCAAACCGGGGCAATTAATTGAATAAATACATAGTATACCTTCTTAGTATCGTCGTGAGAAGGCTATTCTAATTATTTAATTACTTTGGTTAGCATTCGATTATTTAGAGAAATAATAAACATTTTTTGTGTTTCATCCATAATGATAAAAATTGCATATTCCCTTCAATAGCAGAGAAACATCGTCGTTCAGCTGTATTCTGTGTCCAATATAAACCAAGTAATTGATACTACGTCATCGTAAGCTGATCTAGAGATATAAATATTTGTTTATATTGGACACAAAAACGTATTCCTCTGAAGGTCAATAATCCCTCTATGTCTTTATGTCTCTATGGTTTCATCATATTTGTCTCAATACTGGATCATCACTCTGTCTATCGGACGTGGAAAAAGAAGGAAAAGACAGTGTTACCAAATGAAAATAATCTTGTTTATATGTGAATTTGCATAAACATTTTTTTTCGTATCCTTAATTATAACAGTCAATATTTGTCAGTTGGTAAATGTTGAGGGAAGTTGGCCGTTCTGCCCTTATTTCCTCTCTCTCCATGAGAGTAAAAAAGAAGAAGAAGGAAAATCAATTTTCCCGGCCTCTTTAGCCTGGCCTGGACTTCATCATTAAATTCTCGTTCATCATCCTTCACATGTATTATTGTATTATTATTACAACTCTTGTCATTATTTCTCTCTTTTTCTGAACAGATCATGAGCAAAACAACAAAGTTATAATCAATTATTAGTGATAAATTAAGCCATGATTATAGGAAAAAAGAGAGTCTCTAATTGAAAGCATTGTATCATTCAGCTAAGGGAGCAGTAGAGTGGACTTATCTTATTCATTGTACTCACCAAAGTGTGTTCAGAGTATAAATTATTTTCAGAGCTAATAAAATTAACGTTGTTTTAAAAAGAATTAACAATATTTAAAAGGGAATGAAAAAAGGTTTTTCCTATTTATTCTCCTTCCAATGACTTTATTTATTTAGAGAAGTTGAATATATAAATAAACATTTTAGCTTATAAATTATTTCTGTATAACAAGTCACCTTGCACAAAAAAGAAACATCAATTAACGTTTAACATATTTTTAAAATTCATAAAAGTTTTTTTAAAGTCTTTACATAATTTTGTGATTTTACTCCGCACATAAGAATAAGGTAAGAATTGCATCACGTCCCCTGCATATTTCCACGATGAATTGGAGTCGTCCGGTACTTTAACCGATAAGGCACTGTAGCACGCGGCTATGGAGGTCATTACTCCCCTTAGTTATTCTTCTAGGACGGGCCCTCCCACTCAGTATTTGAGCAATTAAGCACCGTCAACTGGAGAGTGACAATTCCATTGTTAGAATTTTAGTTGGAGAACTTGTAGTTTTTAGAAGTCAGACCAAAAATAATTATAGGAGTCACAAATGTATCATTTATACACATTTATTTAATGTAACTACTTAAAATATTGATAGCCGGACAATTAGTAAAAGCGTGTATAACAGTGTTATAGATTTTTCCACAGTTCTGGCAAGGATTATTTAAACAATTACCGTCTGTTGATATTTAAAGTTGCGATGTAAACGTTTGTCGTCCCTTGATTTTGACTAAAGAACCCATGATCCTTTTAGTCTACGATGATGGAAGGTATTTTATGAATCTATCGCATATATTTTCTGCCTCTTCCTTAAACCCGTAACAGAAGAAGAAATTCGCATGAGCCATGGAATAGTATGGCAAGTGATATTTTGCTGCAATCTTCAGTGGAAATGTGAACCTTCTACACCGAAACGGGGAATCTTTGTGCAAATCGCGTAGGGAGATAATATTTTGGGTTAAAGCAATCCATTCAAAGTAATAGTTCAGTATAATAATAAGCTCTTTTGGATTTTGGGAGGTTCTTAAAATAAAACTTTTTATATATTTTGATCCCCAAATATATAAAGTTCTTGGTCCCAAACTAATGGAATCATCGGTATATTATTGTATTATATACCTATTCAAACAAAGTAATCGAACTTCATCTTGCGATTTGATATTTTTACGACTTAATAAATATTTAACAAAACTAAAAAACATACCTTTAGATTCTTAAACATGTCAAAAGTTATTTATTTAAATCCACAATGAATTGAATCAATGTGGCAGAAATGAAGGACCACTATGTTTGTTGTACATTGGTGTACCTAAATTTATTCTCTTTATAGAAATATTTTGTTTATTAATATAAAATGTGAAAAGTAATAATATCTTGTCATAAAGTATCACACTGAAGAACTACTCATTATTTTATAAAAAAGCGATAAAAACATTATTATGTGTTTGAAAGTCGATCTTAAAGATTACAAAACCTCTATCAAATATGTTTCCTTGTAATTCGATATTTGTATAAGGCTTTAAAAGTCCTCTCTAATTAAATAAATAAGTGTATATTTTGCCCCCTTTGGGACTCAAAAAAATTGGTAGCTTTTTCATTATCAACATGTCTTAACATGTAACTTACTCTAAAAAATTACCAAACGTTATAAACTCGTTGCTATCGTAATTGACGAGTAGTGTTTTGGAACACAGGTGCTTAAGGGTTTAATCTATTTAAATTATGTTCCATATGAGTAATTTCAAATAATAATTGGGCTGTCAAGGATTACGTGAGCCAATAAAATATTTTTTAGGCCTATTTGGTTCGATGGAATTGCATCATCGTGGGTACAAATAAAGAAAAAAAGTCTAAGGAAAAAAGGTATCTTGAAAAAATATCCAAGAAGAGGAAAAAAGTGACAATTGGAAAAAAGAAAGAATTAAGAAAAAATCATTTTATCTAAGTGGAGTAATATAAAAAAATAATTGCATTTAAAATTGTTTTGAGAATATTAATGTGTATTATTCCACTCAAGTACTTGAACGTCCATGTGTTTTAGACAAAATAAATATGTTTTTATCCTCCATATTTTCAGAAGCATTCTTCCAAGGTCGTTGTTTTTTCCCCCAGAACGTTTATCCTGTAAAACAAAAAAAGTATTGTCATAGCATTATATTTTATCATAATGGTCCATCAAACCAGGATATGGAAGTCCATCGAAACTAGGATCTTGTAGACCATACAACTAGGAATATAGATCCTAAAAGTTTATTGTCCAACAAACCTATAATGTTATTGTTAATTGTTTATGTCTAAAAGGGAATCAATATATATATATAATATATATGAAATAGCATTTAAAATTTCCCCCCCGGATTTCCAAATATGAATAACATTTACTCATTTATTAAGGTATGTTCCGGCTTATATATATTTTATGTATGTTTTTTCTGTTAGGATGTGCATACGACGTTTTAATAAAGAATTAAACATTTAGTGATATTTCCCCCCTTTTCATTTCTATCTGCATCCCATTCAGAGTGACCACTCTATATATGTATACTATATTTACTTTTGTGATGTATGCTCCCGGATTCATGAAACTAAAATCACTTCCGCAGCAATTGGAGCATGTGATGATACACAGAATGTAGTACATATATGTGTGTGCAGAATGTTTTCTCATGGTCTCTCAAAGAAGTGTTATATGCTCTCTTTCTTCTTCCTACGTAAGCCGCAATCTGCATACTATATACCCTATACATACAAATATTTCATCTCAATTTATAATTAAAATAATTGCAGTTCTTCACTAATAACAATAATAATTTGCACATTCGCAGCATGCATCTTCATGCTCGGATGCACCTTCAATGAAGGTATAATTAAAGCGTTTGAGCCATTAATTAAGCTTGCTGAAGACTTGTCGACTCACAAACGCACTTCACATTTGATGAAATGGAGTTTTCTACACTTTATCAGTGCCTTGTCAAGAAATCCTTTAGTTCCTTCATTTGAATCACTTGTTGTTAAATGTTAGTTAAAAAGTGCTAAAGTTTCTTCAATGGGAGCTTAATGATGTTTGAAATGACCTGGAATGACGATTAGGAGACTGAATTTTCAAAGGGAATATTGTAATATGGAATATCTTCGGCTTATCGTGAAAATGACACTCGATTTTATTAATGTATATTATTATCGAGCCTAGCTTCCTTGATGCGTATTTTTATATTCATAAGTTAATTAATCACAACATTGCATTATTGATACTATGTCATCAAAATGATGGACAAACAAATGGAATGAGATACTTAAATAAATATTTGTTTTTCTCCCCAAATATATAAGTAACCTTTTTCACTATTATTATCAGTTCTCCTAATTTGCTTTTCCTGATGATATTGTCATACAAATTAGGGAACATAAATGGAATTAGATACTAAATAACCTTTATTGGTTTTTCTCACAAATTATAAGTTAGATACATTATTTTAAACTATTGTCAGTTCTGTTAGTTTTGGTTTTCATTAAATATATCCCTTAAGTGTTTTTAAATCTACAAGAACAAGATAAATTCATATGATATATTGATTAAAAATAGTTAGAATTGTGTAAATTAAATAAATGAGCTTTACATATCGTTGTATAATTTACTCTACCTTGAAGTGTCCAAAGCTTTGTAAAACAACTATGCAACTCAATAATAAAAATTATAACTAAGCACGGGAAGTTCATTTAAACAAATTAAGTATTTTTTTGACTATTCTTTAAAAAACTTATTTATTTTAAGCACTCAATCACACCAAAACATATAATAAATTGAGGATTCATTATTATAATGCTAATTTTAGTTTGTTATTTACCTAAGTCTGTTATACCATTGTGATATCATTGTATTTATTTATTCTAATTTGTGTTATTTGGTTCGTTATTTTGTCATTGTATTAATTTAAGACTATAATGTCTTATTATGTATTTTGTACGCAACTATTTCGACTTTCATTTAAGAACTGAAATACAGGGGAAAAATATATTTAATATCTGCATACATTTCATCACGGGAGTTATTAAAAGGGCGAAACATAAACCAGTATCATCTTCAGATGGAGAAGTAACGAATTGAGCTGGTACGCCAAGTTTATGACATACTTCCATACAAGGTCTGTATAATAAGGTCTGGGCAATACAAAAACAAACATGTAGCAGTGTGACTACTCAATGACGTCACTGGAGAACGTGTATATCTATCTATATATGTATATCAATCAATCCCTCTATCCATCTATATATATATATAATTATAAATTATATAAATATATATATTCGTTCTCCAGTGACGTCATTGAGTAGTTATACTGCTAAGATTACATGTTTGTTTTGTATTGCCCAGACCTTATTATACAGACCTTGCTTCCATCCTTCGATACAAAAGCTGCATTTATAAAAATATATGTCTTAATCGAAGTTCAAAAGATCCCATATATTACACGAGTTATTTTGGACTTAAATCCAAAGGAACAGCCTCATTTTATGTTTCTTAAGCGTTGCTTCTTATTTCAAACGTAATCAGAGCAATTTACAACCAACAGCAGTTGATGATTTGGTGGTCATCCTTACTTTCAAGCTTTAAAAATATTTTACGAATGCTTGTTGCATGATATATTAAATCATTTATGTATATATTAGAAATAAACTAAGAATAGCGGAAACAAGCAAAACGACTGTTTTGTGAATACTAATTATGATAGGAATAATTAGAATGTAAGTCTTAGTATTTGAACTTGATAATTGCAACAAACAAAACAAAAAGAATTTGCAAAGATGTCCAACTTATCTTAAATGCTCTTTTCCTCCTAAAAAGTTACGTCATCAACAAAATGAAAGATATGATTATATCACCATATCACTCTATGAATCATGTACGACTTTGTTTGCATAAAGAACCTTAATATCGATATTGATCATAGACCCAATGCTCAAGCCTCATTTTATGTTTACTGAAAATAGGCGAACGTATATAAGCATTTTAATTCTTAGTGAAAAATTATATTGTCAATAATAACTTATAATTCAAGCCATATATTTTTTTAACTATGAAAAATGCATACATTTATTCACATATGAATAGAGTTGGGCAAGCCTTGAACAAAGATATTTTGATAAGAATCAATCCATTTATATGCGAATTTGTAAGGGTTTTAAATACAATTTTCTGTCAAAAGTATATACCACCAAGCCTGATCCAACGACAAAGGCTTGTTCAACTCTCAATTGCCAATTGTGTAACTCTGAATGTTGTGGGCGCAGGTTCGACTCCTGAGAGGACAAGTCACTTTTGGTCTACCTCATTGATAAACCTAACGTCATTTTGCCTTGTTGTCGTACGTGCATCTGAATACATGTACGCGGCCGGACCTTGTTTTTGGGCCGCCATCTTGCTTTTTTTCGAAAATTTACTAGTTTTCAACCTCAAATATCTTAAAAACCACTGAATATTTCTTACAGGAAACGGGAGCCAAGCCGTCGTCGCGTAGTAAAAGAACTGCGAGATGTCGAGGGGCGTAGTAGCGGGGCCGACTGTATATAACCTTTTGACCTTTTGTTGCTTTAAAAGAAGATGCTATAGATGGATCCTTGCCCTCACCGTTCCCCTGGATTAAACTCCTTCAAAGTAAATAAAGGAGTTAAGAGAATGAAAGAACCGAAGCGAAATACTTTGGAAAAAATATTCAATTCCATTAACGAACGGGATCATAGAGCTAAGAAGCTCAGAAACACCTTACATATAGGCTAATACTCGTGGAGAAAGTAGTGCATCCTGTAAAAAAATATTATGTTTACATCCATAAACAAATTCATTCATCCAGTACATGAAAAAAAAAGAACAGATTCTTTTGAGGAAAAAGGGGTTCAAAATGGAATATATTTTATCCCTCATACCAACCGCAAGCAAATGTATACATATTTTTCATTTGCTCTTGAGGCTATATCACTATGCATAAGTGCAAATTCATGTTGCCTGACTTGTATGTGTATGTGGACAAATATCACTCTTCCTCTCTCTCTCTGGCATGTACCAATACAGATAATAATTATTCACACATTTAGCCATAAGTAATCAACATATAACATCCAATTATACGATCCATCGCCAACCGGTTTTTTCTCATGATCAATGCCATTTACGAATCCTTTTAACCCTTAGATGCATGAGTGACTGAACCTATACTCTTCCATAAGTGGTCAAAAATGACCCATGTTAGAATCATGTGTTTTTATGCCATTTTTTGTCATTTTGGTTAAGAATATGAAAATATTTTGAATTATTTTTAAAAAAGTCGTCACTTGTATAATATTAGTATTATATTTAGGACCAAACAAGAATGATTTCATGTTTGAAATATCTTATTTTTCACTTTTTAACATTTTTGAAAAAGAAAATTACCCAGAACAGCAATAGAAAATGTGTCTTGTCTCATCACTGTATGCAGTTCAGACAAACTACCTGTAATACAAAAACTACAATTTCTTATAATGTATAAACAGCTCGAGTTCCTCTATTCTTCATATCAGGCTTTCTCCTCAGAAGGGAAAACTTAAGCTGTTTATTAAAACGCAAAATAATAATAGCATAATTAATCCCAGCACACATCCGTATTAACAATGATGTATTTACTCTACCTAAAATTTCGAAGAATTACTGGAATCTGACCTGCTTGGAGGATTATGTTAAAAAGAAATTAACGCAATAACTGTTAAACTATTGGTTGACATTTGAAAGGATGTAAGTAATATTTCGTCAGCTGAAACCCCTTTCCATGTGAGGGGAATCAATAATCTGAATGATGAAGGTTTTCAATGCGATGAACATTAAATATTATTACTAGAGATAGTTATAGTAGGGCTGGCGATATGAGAAAAAGTTAGATATCGATTTTTTCCCCCAAAAATTTTCGATTCGATTTTATATCACGATATGAACAAAAACACTATTTATTAATATTATTTTTTTATTTGGTCGAAAACAGCATTAATGCTGTTCTTTGTCCGACTCAAGACCCCAAAGTACCTCCAAGCAGCTGAACTTCTCGAGCCCTTCTTTTCAACGATGTCGTCCGGACTCTCACTTAATTCCTGTCCAGAATCCCGGCAACAGAGTTCTCGCTCATTTTTATAGTCTTAAAATAGTTTGACTGGTTTTGGTTTGGTTTACTGGCTGTAAAACTTCACCACGGCTTTGCTTTGCACTCCTGCTTCTACACGTGTGTTTATGACGTTTTGGTGTGCGCAACTCAACTTGACGTGGCTCTCTTCCAACTGATTGGTTACGTGCGGCGCTGTTTAGATATAATTGGCTATCCCGTTCTGTGAACACTTTGATGATTTTTTTGAAGGCATCAGATTATTAGCTGGTTCGCACGCAGATCCTCGTGCATGTCCGCCCAACTCGTGAGCTTTTTTTTTCTTTTTTTTTTTTTTTCACATCGAGTGTAATTTTCAATCGTAGAAAAAATACATCGCGATAAACGAAATCGAAAAATCGCCAGCTAGTTTATAGCCTTCTCTCTCACTCAATGAGATAGAAATATGATTGCTTATAGCATGTAAGTCAAACATCAAGTCTTTATAGGAAAAAGCCTTAACATATTATACCTGAGTATATTATTATTATTATTTTCCTATCTCTCCTTATTTTTATGTTTTTTATGATAATTATTGTTATATTTGAATATATATATATATATATATTGTATTTTCACTTCGTCTCCTTTCTCTTATAAATGAAAATTTCTAAAAATAAAGAACAACTCCGATATAGACAATAATAATAAAAATAATAATTGTAAGTAAGCTGTTGTCTTCTCCTCATTCCGTAGAATTCCATGATTGCACTTTTTTTTTCTTTCAGTTTTTTCTTCCTTCGCTAATTACAAAGTTATATTTATTTTTTTCCTCCATTTTGTGTGTGTTTCGTATGTGCCTAAGTAAGTCTTATTATATCATGTCATGTTGGAGAAGTAACATACACACACAGACAGACAAACACATAAAGAGACGCAATGAGAGCGATGGATAAAAATCACATTGGACACAGTGTTGGACTCTTTGGAGCCGAGATAAGGATATTAACTCGTAGGCCAATCCGACGTGGTCTACAGCAGTAGTTTCGACGCCTCGCCATGCAAAGCTCAACGTTCATCATTGAATCATAGTGATATTAATATTTAAAATGTCATTAAGTGTGCCTATAATTGTATTTGTTTTAAATGTGTTTCTTAGTCCCTATGCCTTCAACAATTGCGGAAATGAAAAAACAAAAATAAAGCTTCCTTTTGGCCAAAAAAAGAAGCTCATTAGCCATCAAAAGTAGCGTCTTGGCAAATTTTGAAGAATAGAACTGATAAAACCGGATAAAAAAATAAAATAAAAATTTGACAATTAGTTTACTTTCAAAATTGTATTTTTATAGATTAAATATCTATATTCATACATAGGCTATAGGTTGAGCACGAATGTACACCCGAATGATTCAGCTTTACTATATAACAGGAATTTCGTGTTACAAACATTTTTTTATAACAATTTTATAATATATTTATCAAAATTTTCATTTAAAACATTAAAATCATGATTAACTCCATTTTTATATGTTCGCCCCGGAAATATCTCATTCGGCAAGCATTCCAGGGACCCAAATAATAAAATATATGAACAATTTTTAAAGCCTTTCATAACCATAAAATAATAAACATTTAAGCGTTTTTTATTGACCCAGCATGTTCAAATAAACAACGGCTACGCCCCTCAATAAATCTAGGTATAATCAAATTGAATACCCTTTCAAGGTTTCCATCTTTCCGATTTATACCGTACTTAGCCTACTTAATTTTCATATTTCTATCCCCTTAAACCTGGAATAATGACAAACTATAAATCAAACAAACCTTGTATATATTGGGGAAACTTTGATTATAAAATACACTCTTATAAATATAGCTTTTGTGTTTCTGCATGATTTAAATGGGATATGGTAAATTATTATTAAAAAATATCCGATCATACAATGAGCTGTTACAATCTGTTATATATTTGTCATTTTTTATTGCAAATAAAGCAAAAGTATATACATAAGGGCAGAACGGAGTGGGAAGAATTTATCCACCGGGATAATTATACCCTCGCCGGCCTTATACAGGCCCCAATATGCCATTAGGAGGCTATCAACGGAAGTTTATGTTTCTTGAGGCCAGTTACCCACCGGAATAGTCCCGGAACTCCCGGTGGCCACTCCACCCCTGCATAAGGGAACTATTTTCATTACAAAAAACATTACCCTCATGAATGAAAGGTTTCGGATTTACGTTTTGTCATTGATCCCTATTTATTTATCCCACACTCTATACCTATATATATATCTATGAAGAGCACCAGTAATTTTTGAGTGGAGCAACAATGTTGTTGTTCCATATTACTATGTACTGAGGAGGAGAAAGAAGAATAACATGCCACCTTATGTAGGAGCACTCAAGAACAAAAAACCACAACAGTCTCTTGTTTGAGGAGCCTCACCACGGACCCTGCTGCTTGCTTGCTTGCACATCATGATAACTAGGTACATAACTATAGAACCTTTGGGGGTAGCTAGCAAAACCATGTATTGAATGAACCTTTCCATCAGGATATCCCCCCCCCCCCTTGTGTTCAATGATATTTTCACGGCCGCATGGGAATTGGTTCTAGGGTAATAAGCCCTCATATCCTGTGGTCCAAAGAATGGCGGTGCAATTGTGTATTACACATCAACTTTATTTGATCTTATATATTATTGGGCATGAAATCCTTTCTCTCTCATTTAAGCAACGGCCTTTATAATAACGGAATAAAATAGACTTAATAAAAGAAGGAAAGAAAATACTCGATGGCAGCCATCTTATTCACTTTTCTGATGAAAAATATATTGTTAATTCTATGAAAAAACGAAGAGAAGGGAAGGATTCTTTTTTTCTCTCTAGAGCAGTCAAAGTCTAAATAGCACTCTACAGGAACCCTAAGAAATGGAGATAGACAAACGGTATCCCGGTACGTTATTTCAAGGGAATACTTTTTGTTGAAACATAGCATCACTGGACATTTTTTGCAGGATTTTTTCTATTCACAAGATAACTAAATTGTGTTACCCGTTGTGGCCGCCATATTAAGTAGCTATATGTCGTCAACAGAGCTGGGATTCGGTAGATAAATCTACGCCGGTTCGATATTCGGTATATGCCAAAATATCGATCGATATCGGTATTCGGTAGATTTATATTAGTATCAACACTATCGATCGATATTCGGTACGGTAGATTAGAAAGAGAGAGAAATTTATTTATGTATCTACTTTTACTTCTTCATATACGTTTTCATATCGGACAGTTTTATAACAAAGGACAATTAAATACATCATTTGTTATAATTTATTTGAGAATATTTGATATTCAATACCTATTAATTTTATATAAATTTATATATGTACTTGATTTGTAGGAAATGGAGGCTATAGATTTTTTTTATTTACTGTCTCTTATTGTCCGTTATTAAATGCACTTTCAGGTACTCTAGTATTCAATGCACAGCATAAGCTTATATTGAATGTCTATTATGTATCTGCTCTAATACTATAAGTTATAGTTGTTTATTTTTGTTCAAAATTCAAGTTCTTCACACAAGGGAGCGCTTGGGCAAAGCGACAGTTGAAACGATTTCTCTGCTATTGAAGTGAATAAGCTCTCTATATACTTATGTCTCTATGTGAATGTTACAAAAAGTCATACTTTCAAATATACCGTACCGATTGTCATCGGTACGATATTCGTATTTTCTACCGAATCCGTATAATCGGTTCGATAATTGAAATCTACCGTCGGTAGTATTGAATACCGATTTACGTTCGGTAGTCGCAGCTCTGGTCGTCAAAGAACTGTAGAGTTCTGTTGCGTATCCAATTAGTTTATGGGTGGGTACATTAGAGGGCTAATGGTAAAGCACAATTGAAAAATGTGATCTCAGTATGGAAAAATCCAGGGATGAAAGTGAACCTGAACGCCTCACTGGCAAAAGATTCACATTCAGTGAATTCAATGATTCGTTGAAAGAGGATGAAATAGTTCGACAAAATATGTAATTTATTAAAAGACATCTTTACGGTTTCAAATAGCATACTATAATATATTTATATTTACTTAAAGTATTTGCAATTAAGGTCATTACAAACCGTACAGGCAAGAACTTTGAACTACTTAGACCCCTAGACGAACCACCACAGATTTAATCCACAGATGTCCCGCTTTGTCATACGAAAGATAACGTATTTTTCAGGACGAGAAAACAATATCAATATTTAGATTATAAAATAATGATCAATGACTTGTTAGAAATTTCAGTATATACATAGATGTGAATACTCATTTACTGTTATAACACATGTAATCCACTGTGTGATTGTGTTTTTACTTTTGTGTATGTATATTGTTTTTTTACAACTGTCTATAGTATAAATATATAAACAGATAAAATTTATAACTACTTAATTAATAAGTCTCCTTTTATGAGATTGTGTGTTATTTATTCAACAATTTACCTATATGAACCAGTAATTCCTACACCAGAGATCACGAATACAAAATTATTTTGTTGACTCGCACAAATTATGAGTTATCATTCTTAAATTCAAAGATCGATGCCTCAACCTAGGATCGTTTTTTTAATTAATACAGTAAACCTATATAACTATATATATATATATATATATATGTATATAAGGAACGACCGGGTACTCGGCCCAACCCGGGTCCCAGCTGTTTTTGAGCGTCCCGGCCCGGTGTCCCGGTTTTTTTAGACACCGGGCAGGGACTTAAATATTTATCGTTTGTCATTCATAAATTGTTTTTTAGAAAATAATTTCCAAAAAAAAGTGAGGACGTTTTTTGGAAAGGAATTTTTTGAAATATTATTTTCTAAAAAAACGTCTTCACTTTTTTTGGAAAGTCTTTTCTAAAAAAAGTCATCACTTATTGTTTTGGAAATTATTTTTTAAAAAAATATCGCCACTTCAGAATGTCGAAGGAAAGAAAATATATTAATCCCGGCCGGCTTTGCCCCGCCCGGGTCCCGGCGAAAAAAGGTATCCCGGTCGTTTCCTGATATATCATATATATATAAATATTATCCATTGAGATAATCTGAACATTACATTAATTTTCACCGGTCTTGCTAACCCCTTGTACTTCCAATCCCAACATTCAACGATAATGACATAAAATATACACTGAGAAATAATCAAAACTCTTTTTTTATACTCAGCAAGTACTTAAAGTTTTCGCTATACCCCCTAATGAGCTCAAGAGGAACATATTGCGTGTTGAGTGCAACGCTTTGCTAAAGTTTTTATTCTTCGTGTTCCCCAATTATAGAGCTCATAGATCTCTATCTGAATCCTGGTTGTTTTGTAAACAAAATAAATACAGCAGATATATTGAAAAATAAAATTTACAGTAATGTGTTTATTTTTTGTCAAGATAATGGCATACAAAAGAAAAGACATTTATTATTGATACCTCGACCACTTTTTCCTCCAATTAAATAAAAAAATACCTGAATCTGTACGTTCTCAAATTTCCCCAAATGTATTGATTTTATA
>CP045896.1:7990614-8020817 GCA_013387185.1 Caligus rogercresseyi
GCCTTAAAAAACAAGTACGTTTTATTTTTAAAAAAATCACAATGTGGCAACCCAAGCAACACATAACGTATTCTACGTAGTTATTGGTTCCCTAAAGGTAAGGTTCGAACCTTACCAAAAAACAAACGTTCTAATAACATTTCCTCATGGTTACATATAAAACTAACGAAAAAAACGTTCGGGGAACGTTCCCATAACTAACGAAAATAACGTTCGCTTTGGTTACCCTCCTAACGTTCAGGGAACATTCTCAAAACTAACGAAAGATAATATAAAATAGCTCCATCCTGGGTTAAATAAATCGGTGTCAATAACAAAAGATGCATCCACAAAACTTTTCATCTATATAGGGTATCGCTTTTGTAAAAAAAAAATAATTTGCATTATGTATAAAGTTTCAAAAATTCTTATAATTTTTTAAAAAGACTATATTGATATATAGATATTACATAAAAAAATAATATAAATAAACTTTTATAGTTTTAAATTAAATCTCTAATCTAAAATCTAGCAGCACTATCTAGAAAAATTAATTATAAAAAAATTAAGGAAACAATATTGTTATTCAAAAATACAGACATAAAAAATAATGTCACAAATAAAATAACAAAGATTGAATATAATTATGTTTTGTCTTTAGGCAAATTTCCTGTACTACCTCATAATCCGTTGTAGAGATTGGAGATGTCCAGCGGAGCAAGACGAATAAAATCGTACCAGATCCCCCACATATTTCACGGAATGGTAATTTTTTCTACCTGATTTACAATAAATAATAACAAATATTATAATGTAAAGGAGTGCATCGCTTCAATAAATATCTGATTGAGTCAAAGTAAATCTCTTATTGTTTTAATTTTTGCTATTTTCTATTGTAAATCATGTGCAAAAAAAATTGAACATAAGAGACAATTTTTATCTGAAAATTCCTTGATTAATGAAAGGTTTGGTGGATGAATTGTCTTTGTCGTTGATCCCGATTTATTTATTCCTGTTCATCTGTTTGTATACAGTTGCTTGGGAACTGCAACGATGAATATCTTTTTTACAAATATAATTTCTTCATGTGTTGTATTTTATATCAGTATTTGTGTGAATGTTGAAAACATTAAAAAAATATATTGTATGATTTTTTAGTTTCCTAATAATAATATCAATACTATTACACAAAGGTTATAAGATTTGTAGGGCCATGGTATTTTTTTAAATCACACAACCCTATATCTTGTAGTTCATTGTATGACATATTCTGCCATTTTTATATGATAAAAAGAGTAAAAATATCATTATATTTGTAATAGTCGCAGAGTTGGGATTCTGTAGGAAAAAATATATACTGCGATTATCTTTTGTCGTATATAGGAAATAGAATCTTCAAATTCAAAAGAGCTCACATTCTGTCATTGTTGGCATGATTAGCGGGCACATCGGACTCAATGGGCATCTTTACAAGTTGGGAAGGCCATACGCCCAACTTGTAGACTATGTAACGAGGATGACAAAACTCCACAACACCTCATCTTCGACTGCCCAGTAACGATGGAAAGAATAATGGCTCTCAAGGGAGATATTAAAAATAGGAAGTTATCCTTGGAGGAATATCCAAGAGAAAACTATCCATGCAACGTAAAAATAACCTTCAGAGAACGAAACTAACGTTCAGGGAACGTTCTGCGACCCAAAAACTAACGTTCGGATAACATTCTCCGAACGTTATTTGGTTGCTTGGAATATTTTTAAAGTATATGGATGTTTATGTGTTTTAAATATATTTTAATAATAAGATCGTAGCTCCGAGATAGGTTCACTACCGGCTGATACCGGATTAAGTTCCGGTGAGGTGGGTCCAATCTAGGAGCTAAACAAACATCTATTGTCGTTAGCGGGATATACCCAATGGCTCAATAGAAAGTAATAATTAATGGAGCAATCATTTCATTCACTTGAGAAAAGCCACCCATTGGCTCTGATATTCAATCTGTGAAATCAAGAGAATATATTTTTTACGCTTAATTCTTAATCTTCCACAACCGATAAAAATCAAAATACGAAATCAGTCACATAAATTTACCATTAGTAATATCAATCTATCTAAATACCAAAGGTAAATCTATGATCCCAGCCTTTGTAATAAGATTTATGAATCTTAAAGATAATATATACCACTGAATGTAACTATTTTTAAATAATATTGAACACTAGGAAGGAAGATTTTTGTCAAGTTATCATATACTTCATTCTTAAAATATTCCAAACGTATTGCGATAAAAACAAAGTATATTATTATAAGAATATTATAATCATTTCTTATAATTACATATCATGACTTTTTATCGCTTTTATTTTTGTTTGATTGTTTTTATTTCATTTAAAACTAGGAGTGGAACATTTTAAAATGTACTATATATTGTTGTAAATTATTATGTACATACATATTTAATATTAATTATGCCTAAATTACTTTTTTTACATTCTACATGATTTAAAATAGAAAATGATAAAAATTATAACAAAAAAGTATGTCATCGGCTCAATAAGGTATTTAATGGGCCAATAAAATATTATCATTGGTTCGTTAGTCCAATTAAGATATCTTTTTGTATGCCTTTATGTGTATTGAAATAGTTGCATGTTTTTCCCGTTACATCATGATGCTATGAATACTTTTAGGTATCGAAAAAATTATTTTTATTTAAAAACCATAGAGATATAAAGATATCGAGCTTATTCCCTACAATAGCAGAGAAACATCGTTCATCTGTATTTTTGTGTCCAATATAATCAAAGTAATTAGTACCAAGGTTTGTATAATTTCATTACCTTGTATAATTATTATTCAGACCTTGATTAGTACTACTATGTCATCGTAAGCTTATCATAGAGCTAGAAAGATTTGTTTTTATTAGGCACAATGACGTACTTCTCTGAAGAATCCAATAAACCCTCTATGTCTTTATATCTCTGTTTAAAAACAGTCTTGAGATTCACTTTGATGACACTATCAATAGGTACAAAGATTGATTAAATATACAAACATCCTAATAGATTCTCTTATTAATCACCAAATTATTTAAAATTATAATGTTATAGATATATAAATCTACATTTTTATTTCTATAGATAAAACCAAGGTGATAAAACATAAAGATAAAAAGATACAGGAATGACTAAAATAAATCAATATTAAAAACTAAACCAATGACGTCATTCATTAAATTATTATTTTTGTTTCTCTCCCTTCTGCAACTTTATATATATATATATATATTAATATATATATAGATCTATATATATATATATATATATATATTATATATATATATATATATATATATATATATATATATATCTATATATATATATATATATATATATATATATTATATATATACACGGATGTTAACTGGCGCTGCCAAGGATTTTCCAACTTGAAAATAGTCTTTGGAATAGAAATAAAATCATACGAATAATTTTAATGATGTCATCTCATGGGATTTTTCATATTAAAATCAGTTCCTTAAAAAGTTGTCAATGGGTCTTCATTGCCATTTCCGTTTTTTTGTTCCTTAAGGCTGGGAATTTAAACATCGTAAAAAGAAGTTATTTTTAAGTCATTTCATAGAGTGCCTATGTTATTTTTGTTATGAAAAGTAATTCCTATTATTAGTAATGCCATTTTTCCGTTCTCTATCCTTAAGGTGGGTATTTAAACTTCGTAAAGAGAAATAATTTTGAAGCCATTTCAAAGAGAACATAGAGTACCGAAGATATGGTAGTGATATTGATCAAACTTAAAGAAATGAAAACATAGTTCCATCTGGCTAAATATTATATTGGATAAGCCAAGGTATATAGAATACCAGGTATGTGATATTTAAAAAGTGGCGCGGACACTTAATAAAAAGAATGTACCGATGACGTCATACTCTCTTTTATGATCATATTTTTATATAAAATGTCGGTCACAAAACCTCAATCAACAAGAAATAATTAATGTATGTTCATTGCGTAATTATTTAATGTTAGATTATTGTTGCAATAAATAAATAAAAAACATATAACACAGTCAATATACTTTATTTAAGCTTTAGGTTATATCTAACTTCAAATATTGTCGTATAACAATTGACTTAAGTTATAAGTTTAGCAATATATAAATAGCTCTTTAAAAAATATTTGTATTATTCATTTATAAAGCATCAGTGAAAATAAACTGAGTAAATATTCTTCAGGTTAGTTGAGTTAATAACAATAACGAGTTCACGATCAATAAAGCAAGATGAATGTAAAAAATATTGAAACATAAGTAGATTTCTTTAAAGCAATACTAAATCTTAATATATTTAAGTATCGCAACAATATATTTTTGGTCACTCCAAACCTATTACTTTTTTTAGTAATTTTCTAAATCTTTCCAATGTCGTTAATAAAAATGCTAAGATAATTTAAATACTTTTTATTCCCGTAACTAGATTTACTAGTTTTTATTAGTGTTTTTATTGTTTGACAATTTCTATGTTATTATAATTATTGAATGATATTTTATATATCTATAGGACAAATTGTACTTTTTTATTTTAATAATTGGCGTATTTAAATATCTTGGGTTTAAGGATAAGTAATTGCTAAAAGGATATTAATATCATATTTGGATTCATTGAGTATATCTCATATTTCATTTGCTCAATCAAGTGAGTTCACCCAAAATTTGTCGATCTGTGATATTCAAGTTCCGTATGATATCTCAAATCCATTAAAATATAGCAATTTAGAATGTTTATTTTGTACTCAGAACATTGTTTGCTAGTAAAAGTAATATTAAAAATTGAAAAAAAAAATTATCATCTTATTAGACTTATAAATTCAGATAATGTATATTTTAACTGTGTAATAGAGCTTCCATTTATTTTGTTAAAGTTTATACTCCAAGGATAAATAAAATGTATAAGGCATATTAAATTTAAAGTTCATCTACCTTATCAGAATATTGGTTTACATTTTTTAGGATTTTGCAAACTGGAAAATCAATTCACCCATATTTGCGTCTTTTCGCTCGATTAAATGGATCTGAAAAGTAGTTTTGACTATTTCTTATATATTGATCAAGTGTGCTGTCCGAATAAAAGAGTTAAAGTTGCCAGGATCCGTCGAAGATATTTGCCAATTTTATCTTTGACATCTCGATGTCTCTTGACATTCTTTTCACACAAATGAGGTTGAAAGAAGGGGCATTGCAGTCTTGGCTTTAGTTTCTGATATGCCCCCATCAAATTTTGGACTGCGTAACTCATTGGAAGTCTCAAAAGTTTGTCATATTTTTGGAATACTTCTGATACATCAAAGATAATTTATATGTTTCATGATGTGTCTAATTTGATCAAACTCTTGAGAAATCACTTTTTAGACAGAGGCCATTATCTGATTGAGGGATCTACCATTATAAAAAAGATTTTTCGGACTTAATAAAAATAAATCCCCAAGAATTATAAATAGTTCATAAAATCAAGGAAATTCATTAATAATGCCAGAGCAATCAAAAGCAAAGAGTTTTTCTAGTGCCTCAACTGTTGAACCACACGACAGCTTCTGCTATTAACTATATTTTTTTGAATAAAAAGTCTCAATCCGATTTTATTGCTACACTTAACTCAGGGATAAGATGTACTACACTAATAAATCTGAATGCCTCCATAGTAGTTTTTGAAAGAAGTTTGTGAGTATATATTTAAATTATTATTGTCTATATTTAATTTGATGGATATTAGATTTATTTCAATTGATCAGTCTTAGTTTTTATTTAAATTCATCAATTTTTTTATAATTATACTTTACTCATTTTTTATTAAACTTGTTTATAAAGTTCAACACTAATATTGAATACTCTGTCCAACTATTACTATATAGGAGAATAAAAAATGGATGCCTAATATTATATAATTAATCATATATTCAACTTTTATTTATAAAGTTTCCGTGAGAGTTAATTTTTTTGTCCATAAAAAGAAGATGTCCTTATTATAGTTGAAATATTTTTCTTTATCATACATTCCACGACTTGCGAAGTAAAGAAATAAGGTGATGTAAGCAAATATCCAATGATGTCAATTCGCTTCTTCACATTACTTACTTTATTATTTACATATACATCACTGGAGAGTTTGTTACATATATCCTTCTTTTCTACCTTTCCTTGTTATATTAATCTTATTATAAGCGATAATTCTTACAAGAACAAAAATCTTCGATTCTTTTAAATTGAATAAATGACAATTGAAATATTCCTTTTAAAAATATTAGTGATTTTGTTTGTAAATCATCTAAATATTTAATTATAAGGAAATTTATAAAATATCCCCAGCTAGCACGGCAGATGAAGTCGGACCAATGACGACTGAGAGCACGCCGGGGATTTATAAAAGTTTATTAAGTAAAAATTATAAATGTAACATACCTTGTATTCTATATACCTTGGATATAGCTACATCTATGACCTTGAAAAGGCACATTTTCTGTGCTCCAGTGTAATGCAAACATGACGTCATGAATCTTTTGTGATTAAGCATGACAGCTTCCTTAGGTTTCTTTACTTTTTGTATTGAGAATACAATAATATTAATAATTAGTTCATTTTATGTCTTACAAGGTGATAAAAGTGGGTTATGGATATGTACAACATGTCTTTTAATCAGTAGGGGGAGAACCCTTTTTAGGCCTATGACGTGACTGCCTCGCAAAATGACGACTTATTTGAACTAAATTATTGTGTGTTGTGTGTGCGTGTGTAAATATATATATATATATATCTGCTTATACACCATGGAGGATCTCTCGGTTCGACTCATAACGTGGAATGTGAATGGGCAAACTCCTCCAAACTCAGAGAACTTTTATACACTCCTGGGCGAGGAAAACATGACCTCATGGTCTTTGGGTAGGTTTTTTCTTATAAACAAATGTCTTTCTTAATGACTCTTACTCCATCATCCCTAGCTTTCAAGAAGTCAATTCCATGCCACAAAACTACGTACTGGACTCTTTGTTTGGGAGTGATCCATGGAATGAAGTCTTGAAGTAAGATATCGATTACAAATAAGATTGGTAAAATTGTATTTTAAAAGAGCAATTCATTAAACTCCCTCATTTAAACAAATTTTATAAAATAATAATGATAATTTATGATATAAAACAAACCCTTCATGTTTGATGAATGCTTCCATACTAATATAGTATTATTTAGGTCCAAATTAAGCTCTAGAGGCTATGTCAAAGTGAACTCCATACGAACCCTTGGGATTGTCATATCCTTTTTCGCTCTGAGGAAGCACTTGCCCCACCTTCGAGACATGGAGACCCAGTATACAAAGCTACACTTTGGAGGTTATTGGGGCTCTAAGGGAGCTGTGAGCATACGTCTCAACCTCTACGGGATTTCCCTCTGTTTTCTTAACTGTCATTTACCTGCACATGATGAGAATCTAGAGGCACGGATCAATGGATACGAGAGCATCATTGAGAGTCACTTATATAAAAACAAGGATACTTCGAATATTCTATATCATGAGTAAGGATGGACCCAACCTACTTTTCTTTTTTGTATATTCGACTACTTTCTCTTTTTTAAATCTAGTTATATTTTGGATCGGAGACTGAACTTTCGTTTGATAGAGAATAGTTTCACACACGAGGAAATCGTGATGCTTATTAAGCGGGAGCAGTTTGATATTCTACAGAAGCATGATCAGCTCCTTGAGACACAGAACCTTCAAAAGAGGATGACTGAGCTCAAGGAAGGCCTTCCCCTGAACTTTCCGCCGACCTACAAGTTTGTCATCGGAGGACAAAACTATGACACTAAGTACGTATCATAGAAATAGATTGGCTATGGAAAGATATTCGGATGGATTTATATGGTATCTTGTTTCAATGGATTGATACACATTAAACGCAACTTATAAGTTATAGGGTTTTTTTCAATCACTTTGGATTCTAAAAGCTTTCGGATAAAATGATACTTGTTTGTTTTAGAAATTTCAAAATATAAGTAATCAAAGTCTATAACACTTTTTGTAGATCAAATATTTTCCTTTCAGTTTTTTAAAAATATTTCCTTGATGTCTGAAGATCCTCTTCATGAATGGGTAATATAAGGTATATGGGGTTTTGATTTGTTAGTTTAACAAAGTATATCTTATCATTACCTAGTAGATAATCGTTTAAAATGTTTTATTTGTTTAATTGGTTTTTGAAATCCTTCATGATCAATTATTTAGGCAGAAAAAGTGTTTTTTTTAATTGTCAAAGTGAACAATAAAACTATATTCTGAGTGTTGAAAATACTTTGCAATGAAGAATTTAGTTAACTGCGAAGTATTTTAAATTCATTTAACAGTGACGGATAACTAGATGTTGCTGAAACCATATTCTCTTACAGTAAGAATAGAAAAAAATTAAATTGATGGAAATTAAGTCACCTGAACAATAAAAAGTGAACGACCACAAGCATGCCTGTTATATCTTAACACGTTTAACTTTTATTTACATTGGACATAGTTTCCATAAATCAATCTATAAGCACAAAATGGGACTATCTCTTATTGTTATATATGTACTAGCCTATAAGAACCAATTGGTTCATCTCTTATTGATGTATTGAGGTCTCAACCCACAATTTGCAAAATCGTGACTCTCCCTTTCTACGCCCAGGCGGCGACCCGCTTATGCAGATCGTATCCTTCATCTCGCCAACGCTCACAACTACGAAAAAGTTAGTCTAAGCGCGGAGCAAGTCACCTACGAGTCCCACCCTGAATTCGTCTGCAGTGATCACAAGCCTGTCAGTGCCAATTTTAATTTTAAAGTGTTTAATCGAGAGAGTGCTCTCGACCGGAAAATCAGTTTATACGACGGAATCATTACTTTCGTCACACCCAAGAAGTGGCTGATTGGAAAGGACGGAGTCATTGAGTATAACGTTTTGAGAGGCGTTGGACCCACTCGACTTGGCTCTTGGGATTGGATTGCGCTATTCAGGGTAAGCAGAGCTGAGACTACATACTAATGCCGGGGTTTCTGGTAGGATCGGTGTTTTAATTAATAATATAAAGGAAAAAGGTGTTGCAATTCCATGGAACATTAAGCGAGTGAAGGAATTCCATACAAGTGCTAAGTAATTTTTTTCATTCGAGTAAAATTTTATAAATCATAAGAAAAATAAACACAAAGTGATTTATTTATACAGCTTCATACATATTTAATTATCAATAATATAAAAATTATTTTTTATTATTGAGATTGTTATAAGTAAATATATTATTGTTACATCCTTTGCGTTCGGGTTTTTGACCTGGTAATACGTAGTGGTCCAAGCGAGAATTTATATTATATAAAATTGATTTATATATTCCCCTTCAAATATATTTCACAACCAAAGAAAAAAATGTGTTCAACTCCCAATGTTTGAGGGCACTGGTTGGTCTCCTCTCAACAGCCGAAGGTCTTACTTATCATATCATTGAAAATAATTGTCTAATTGTAATTGCTAAAAATGCTTATTTATGAGTAATGGCTCAGTTGTCCCTATGGAGCAAAATAATAAAGGACTTGAACATTTCAGGAACTCCTAATGCACGATGTTTCTTTGTAAAATATTTTAAATAGAGTATAAGAAGTGATACTATAGCATTTACAGATCAACCGTTGTAGCTTTAAGCTCCAACGATTTGATCTTCATCTGTTCTCAATCTTCGCATATGAAAAATGAGTGATGATCATGGCAATGACATCATTTGATTAATCATAATAAGCTGATATTCATGATTATTATTATTATTATATGGACATTTTAATTAGAAACAAATCTTCCTTACTAATCAATTATAAAGTACAGACAATTGATTGGGATACAAAAAAAATAATCACGGCCGGAAGTTCAATAGGAGAGCACCTTAATGTAGCCTAAAATAATACAAGCTCGATAGCGGCATAGTATACCAAAACTTTGGACGAGCAATCCTTCCCTTTCAACGTTTGATTATTTACTAAGGGCTATCAATGTTAATATTCACATTAAATACATGAATTAAAAGTATAGCCCTTGATGTGTTAACCAACTTGGATTTCTTAACTCCATTTTGTGATGAAGCATTTCTTGCTATCAAATATTCAGAAAAGAGTAGGAATCCCAAAAAATGAATTTAGTGTTACCATTTCTTACCACTCAAAATGAGCGCCTCAATCAACCCATTTCAAGTAACAGGGCCTTCTACAATCATCGGACAAGAAAATGGTGTATTTTTGGGTTTTTAAATAAATTTATTCGATCAAAATATAATTAAAAGTCATGAAATGTAATCGTCAACATTTTTATATAAATTTGATAAATATACGAGGCATGGTATATTTTCTTTTCTGGGTGTGATATTAGTCATGGTAGACGCTTTTACATAAAAAATGGTTGGCGCTGTCCAAACAAAATAGACGTGATATGTGTTTATGTAAAAACTATTTGTTTAATATTTAACTTGCGCATCACAAAAGAAAATTCACTAAGTCTCATCTATAAAATAAATTTTTTTTATTGAAGGAATTAATGTATAATTAATAGCTATAAAATTATATAATATTTTATACATAATATTTATAATTAAGTAAATTCCACACACACACACATCTAACATCCTCATTACTCTTCCTTACAGGCTGACTTCACATCATTACAAGACTATGTAACCTACACTTGGGCTTCTTCCTGTCAGTTGTCTGGGGTGCCGAAGACTGCCATTATAATGGACGCTGCACTTAACACGCCAGGAAACTACGTACTGATCTATTTCTCCGCCAGCATGAGCGTACTTGGCATCAGTGAGCCATTCCCCTTAGTGTGAGTTCATTTAATCAGAGTGACAAAAAGAACATATTTATTATTGAGTGAATAAAGAATGATGAAATTTGTGGGAGGTCGTCCCCTCTTTGATCCTCTTCGACAACTGCAAGATATGAAATTTGGTTGCAGTTTATTTAGTACCTCATCATCTCAGCGGAAAGAAGATGGGGAAAAGGAAATAATAGCCTGTTGGATCCTTTCTCTTCATAGTCAGTACATCTGAACTTTGATAGAGAAACACTAACATTTAAGTTTAAAGGCATGCTCGAATTCAATGTTGATATTGATGTTAACATTTTAATATCTCAAGGCAGTAAGTAATGTACAATAAAAAAAAGGGACCAGAGTGAAATTTGGGGGCATGTAAAAAATGCAACCAAGCTATAATATATCCCTACTTATAAGTGATACTCTTATTTTTAATGTTTGCATCACAAATAAACTAGAGATTATGAAATCATTTATCCATGTTTGCGTAGCTTCACTCCCAAACTTTTTTCATTGCATAAATTCTTTGTTAACTCTCCTTCTTTCGTCACTACCTATTATCTCTGTTTAATACATAAAATAACAAATCGATTTATTACAGGCAAGAATCAATGGACTGCGATAAAGCGGAAGAGGCCATTGATCAAAAAATCGGGTCCCTTGAAGAGCTCTAAACAACTGGCGTGATGGGTAAATGAGTATTTTTTTTTTGCTTCAATTGACACGCAAAAATTACAAAATTAAATTCTTTATAGACTGAAAAAAAATATATTTAATTATTTTAAAAATTAAGGAGTTATCTTTGGCAAATGTTAATGAATTGAACTGAAGTCAATTACTCTGAAATATGAAAAGTTGAGTGTATTAACAAATTAGCCAATTAAAACATATATCTACTTAAATTCAAAGTATCAGATTATCCCTATTGTTTCGATATATTTACACGGCTTTAATTTATTACTTTAAAAGTATTTTATTTAAAAAATGCACTTTTTGGAAAATATTAATAGGTATTTAATGATTGACCTGTTATATTACATACTAATAATATCAACGTTGTGTCTAATAGTACTCATTCATCAATCATTAAGAGACAGTATTATTATAACTCCTATAAACTGTATAATCAATTTTACTTAAAGAAATCCCACGCAATTCTTTTATTATTATCTTTATTTTAAAAATAGTTGTTAAATCACAAAGAGTGGTTATTATGAGGATTTGGTCTTCTTAACCTCTGGCTGCTGAACTTCCTTACTAAGTCTCTCCTCCTTACGCTTTAAATATTCCGTGGTATTGTCCAGTATACGCTTGCGAAGCTGTATAAATCTATCTTCATGATCACCCATTTCTGAAAAATATAAATTATATATTTATTAATTGTTGTGTTTACCCCATGTTGATGAATAAATATCATAGCATTAACAGTGTTTACTTTTTTATTATCAGAGCTAGGCAGTTCGGAACCAAAAGTAAACCGACGAGTACCTGGTATTACTCCTAAGGATTACAGAGATTGACTGATTGAGGTACACACATTATTCCTTAAGTTTACTTGCATCGACTGAATGAGGTAAATTCTATAGCGGTATATCCGTTATTCAATCCTAATGTATGAAAATATATTTAATACGATGTCAAATGACATTCCTCCAAGGATCCGTGAGGAGTCGCTCAGTCTCGATCTGTCATCCGGTGAGTTAAGTCGCTCAACCATATATAAATACAGTAAAAATTTGTTAATGTCTACTGTTTCACAAATTGCGATATAATGTGTATGGTGAAAGGGGAGTTTCAGTAATGTCCTCTAGATATTTTTCTATGACGATTGCCATATATATATATCAATCGACATCTGTTTTTCCTCTTTCTATATATATTCCTCTTTCTCAATAAATTACCTTTAAGTATGGAATCCTTGGTCGCCCTTTGTATGAGATCCCCCATGGCTGGATCTGCGTTCAACTCCAATTTCCCTCCCTTCAATTGAAGCACATGACATCCACTCTTACAAAGTGTCCAAATGTGTCCCAAGGGATCCACTGTGAGATCAATGCAAGGCTCCGGTAATTCGATGGAGGAGGCAAACGTCAACACGTCTTCAAAAACTTTATAGCAAACCAAAGTGGATATCCTAGTTTAAATAAACGGAAACAAGAATATAAGTTTGTGTAATATTTATATGCAGGTTAATTGATTATTTTGACAAAAGTTTAGCTTGTATACTATTAAAGGATCCTTTATTTAAGCAGTAAATTATTTAGTGAAGTGAAAACATCAAAAGTCATGTCTTGAGCTCAGTGGCTTCCATGTATTCATTTTATCGTTCTCTTTTATCGCTAATTTCTTTAAAATGTTCATCACATCCTTCATCACATATCGCTAGTTCCCAAATAGAAGAACGATATATTTGCTTTTATTTATGGTTAAGACGGTCCTTGTATCGCAAAGTGAGTTTTGAGCAAGTTAAAATAAAGTTTTGCATAAGCCACTGATTGGACTTATAAAGGATCAAGGGAGTCCAAAAAGAGAGAAACACAAAATAATATATCTTGATTTTGCTAAATATTCATAAATAAAATGACTTCACTGTTTTTTGTGTCTTCCTTTTTTCTACTTCCAAGACTCTAGATTGGGATAAATAAATCGGGATCGATGACAAAATATGCATCTACAAAACTTTTCATTTTTGGGGGTATTCTTTCAGTAAACAAATATAACTTTTTATTTACTACCTGATATACAGAAGAAAATGACAAATAAAAGGTTGTCAAATATCTCTCTTCAACAAAAAGGAACTGTATGGTCTCAATATATATCTGATTGAGTCGAGTAAATGTCTTTTTGTTAGAATATTCGCCTTTTTTTACTGTAAATCATGAGGAAAATAAATACTTATTTACATATATATTCTTCAAATTTCCCTCAATAATGAAAGGTTTTATTGATGACTTCAGCTCTGTCATTGATCCCGATTTATTTCTTCCAGCCCTAAAACAACGCATTATTTACATACTTCTCTATAATGGCCACCACAAATAACTCCGAGTTATCGCTCTCTAGAACCTCCAAATCTGCAATTGCAAGCTCTTGGTCCATCTCAGCCTCAAGTTGAATGTCCTTTAGTGGACTCACAGCTGATAGTTGAGTACCTTGCAAGTAATTCCATAGCCGAAGTGTTCCATCTCCAGATGAGGAGATGAGCTTATCCCCCCGGCATAGTTTGAAGTTGGTCACAAAGTTTTCATGTCCCAAACAAAATCCAATAATGTTGTAGGCGTTGGGAAATCGAGAAATGCGAATCTTTTCGTCCCTGTCCGAAGTAATGATCCGGGAACCATCTTGGCTCAATGAAACACCCGTCAACATGGATAAATGTCCTAAGAGAAGCTCCTCTTTTTGTGCCAAAAAGTTGTGTAAGAAAGAATCTCCACTTTTATCTGCAAAAGGGACATAAAAGTTATGTTAAAAACTTAATGAGGCAATCATTGATTATACACACACACACCTGCAGTGATAACTTTATTGGAATCCGGAGTAAATGCAATCCTCGTCACTCTTGTTTCGACTTTAGCTTGATACTTAAGTTTCATTCCCTCCGTCTCCCAAACCATAAGTCGCTTATAGTCATCAGCAAGGGCCAAAAATCTACCGCAAGGTGAAATCTCTGTGCATAATATTTTTGGCTGAATGTCTTTGACAAGCTTTTGTTCTTCAGGAGAACGGACTCACTGATGTCAAGGACTTCATAGGTATCCCTAATGAATGAAAGCAATAAATATAAATAAAATCCCTCAACAATCAAATGCAGCTTGTTCATCAATGAATCACATAATATTATGCTTTATGGCTTATATTCTCTAGTAAATACATATACATGTTCGCAGTGTCTAGTAGATGGATAACAATCAATTGGCAATGCATAATGGAATAGAAAGGGCTCGGTACTCTTTTTAATTGGATTCCACTGCTTCTTTAACAGATTAATAAAGTCGAATAAGGGCTGCTTGTCCGGAACTGATGTAAGGTAGACGATCCTCTTGACGTGACTGGAAGCACGAAGGCTCTCAATGACTTCATGGCCAAGGGACTCCCGTGAACGAATGAGGACATGGACCGGACTAGCTCCTAGCATGGACTCCGAGGCAACCTCAAAGAACTTTGGAAGGGTTTTCTTGGGGTCACCATGGAAATATGAGGCTCTGTGGGTCAGTTCGTTTTCCTGGGCATTGAGCAATGCATCACTCACGTCCTTGTCGAAGCCGATGAGTCGAGTGTTGGGAGTCCTGGAAGTCGCTAACATCCCTAGGACACCACATCCGCAGTTCAGTTCCATGAGGACTGAGTTATGGCTTCTCAATTTCAGAGCTCTTTCTATGTTTCGGCTTAGTTGGGGGATCATGGAGGGATTTGAGAACAAGTTGGTATCTTGGCTGACTCGCAAATTCAAATCCCCAATGGACTCTCGAAACTCTAAGTCGCCTCCAAATACATCGACCCTTTCCTTTGATATCACTTGCTCAAGGGTTAGTTTTAAAATTCCTCCTTGCTTTGAGAGAGTACATCCCAAATCTGCAAATGAACAAAATATTAATATCCCTACAATTCCATCGAACAAAATAAGTCAAAAGTAATGTTCACATCACTTATATGGTTCATTTATCAAAAGTTCACTAAAACGTTTATCGATCATTTGAGAAAACTTATACATTGAAAAATTTCAATTTTGAATAAATATCGAACAATTAAATTTTCCACATCAATAAAAGGGCGGAAGAATCTGTGGATAAGGCTTAAATCGATGTACAAAAATTGATATAAGAATAAAAATAAAATACTCCAATTACTTTATTGATGCAGTTCTGTATGAAAAAATAATTAAATATTATTAGTATTATATATTACCTTGAATAACGTCCTCGGAAACCCTCCCATTGACTTTGATGCGGACAAAGCTTTCTTCTTTGGAGTTTGTTCTAATGGAAATGCTACTCCAAAAGCCAATTGGATTTCTTTCCTGGTGATACACGGAGTAATCATTGCCTCTAATAAAGCCCTCATACCAGGCACATATTTCCTTATGCTTATCTTTAATGATAGATATTTTCGTTGGTGGAACGCAGAGCACCTTGGTGCCCCCGGATGATGATGTCTTGAGAAAGAACCCCACCGTCTTGGGATTCCCATCCACTCCCATCCCAATGGAAAACTCATCTTGATTCCTATATTGGTAGGATCGCTCCGGGAGGCAGGAGACCTCCGGGATGAGGGACTGCCTTTCCGCAGCAATTTATGGATAGCTTCCCTGTTCTTCATGAGCTTCATTTGAAGCTCATCCTCGTAAGAGATACCATGGAAGGGGGTCATGATGCTTTGAAGGGCCTCATGCATGTTATGAGCCTCAATTTTGCCCTTGAATGGCTCCTTTAGTGACTTTAAATACTCGGAGTAAGAGAAAGGCTCGCTATGTTAGTCGTGTTAAATAAATGAGGGGAAAAAAGCTTAGTTGTTTGTGACTTAAATCCTTGTCTATCCCCATAAATAAATATTTCAATGAACTAATTAGTACAGTAGCAAGGATTTAAGTCACAAATTACTCCTGTGGACGAAGAGCAGAAGCGAATCCACGATTCTTCGTTCTAAACACAATGAATATATAAGGATTACAAAAAAACCATTGAACAAGAGCTGCTAGTAAGTTATTTGAACAACAGAACAAGTTGAATTGTATTAATGTCATACCTTTTAAAGTTCATAATGAGTAGTTTGAGTCCATTGGATACGAATACGGAGTCCCTTGATGCAATGATGGTTGCCATCCTGGAGAACCCACGAAGTTGATGGATTGTTGTGATTCAAGAAATTTCACAACAACGTGTTTTTCTCTGGACTATTTATTTATTTATTATTATATGAACACAACTAGGGATGTGCCGAACTAATAGCAAATAATATTTGAATGTTGTGATTTAATAGCAATCCTTTAGCTAAAACATTAATGATTGTTTGCCTAAATACTTAATAATCGTGAAAACAAATATATAAATGTACCAAGTAAACAATGCAGTACATTTTAAATGACGTTGATATCATTAAAAAGATTGCTAAATTAATTAATTCACGATCATTGAACTGAATCATTATTTTTTTATTAGTTTTTAAACATTAACGATGAGTAATAGTTTATGAATGATCGATCAATCCAAAATAGATTATTTCATAAGTATATAATAACGCTTTCGAATGATTACTTCAATGCAGATAACGAAAGTTAACCTATAAGCGTATGGTTCCCAAAATAAGATATATGCTTTTTGTGCATCAACCCAGAGCAACCGTAAGGTGATGGGAGGGAATGGGGCTTGTTATGGTGTCCAGGGAGGCATTTAATTTTGAAAAGTTCACCACATTATTCGAATCCTATATTTAATCAAATGAGTTAGGTATGACTCATAACTCATGAGAGAGAGTATTTTATTTTTACTATTGGATTTGAATTCACTTTTGTTGTGTACATTTAGAACAATGGGAGGAATTCTTGGAAACATCCAACTTCAATGTATGAAGCAAAGAAGATACAAGTCCACTCTTTCCTTTGGTATCGAGCCATTTACAAGCAATTCAGTTCGAGCCTGTTGGTGAGACAGCTCTCTTTTCTCTTCTCTTGTCTCAATATCAGGTGACTGCAAAGTGCAATATTTGATTTTTCTTGCCGCACAAGTTTGACGTTTGGAGGCCTCCCAGCCTCCCAGCCTCCCAATCTTCTTCAATGCCCGTAGGCCATCATCGTGAGGGTGTGAGTGGGGGCGAGGGCGTGTCGCTTAGCGAGCCCCAAGCCCCCTCCGTGGGTCTCTTCAGTGAGCTGGGCAAGGCCCCGCGTCTCCGTGAGCGTGTGAGCCCTTCTAAGCTCTGCATTTCCCTCCTTATCCGTGACTACAGTAGCTCCGAACTACGCTCCGAGCTCAGCCCTTCCCTCCGGACCAGCGTGGCCCTCCTCATCCTGGAGCTCATCCAGGGCTCCGACCCACCCGCCTGGCAGCTCTTCCGTCGACTCGGCGGAGAGCTCCCCAAGGGACTCTGCCACGAGTGGAGACGAAGCCTCGCACTCACCATTGCGGACGGAGTCGGCGGACTCATCGATCTCAAAATCTCTCTGAGAACGCCCTCTCGGACGCTGCAGAAGGAGCCGCACTCTCCCGATCCTCCCTCTTGGGCCTCTACTTCAAAAAACTCATTCTCAACTTCGAAGCACTCAACTTTGCTGAGGTCTCGCACCTCTACGAAAACTTCAAGGACTACTACAATAGAGGCATGGAGGAGACCGGCGAGCAGGAGGCACACTCAGAGCTACCAGACAGCCATCCAGGCTCAGAGCTCTACATTGCACGACAAGTGGAACTCCTATCCAAAGTGGAGCACAGCGCAGACCCACCAGATCTCATGCAAAAGCGGATCGCGGCCATACTGCAGGAAGACCCCTCACTCACGCCAGCATACTTTCTCACCTACCTCAACTGCTTGCGGAGCAAGGAATATGCAGGGGCCATTCGCTCACTCCACATGGCCTTTGCCCCCGACCTACGGTGCCCCCTGGAGGAAGTCAACAAGGAGTGCCGCTACTCCGCCCTCAACCTTTCTGCACTCCACTCCCGCTTCCACCACGAGGAAGAAGCCATGGCGGCCCTCAAGGAAGCCATCACCCTGGCACAGGACGCCAACGACACCGTCTGCCTTCAGCACGCCCTTTCCTGGATTGTCCGCATCCGGAAGGAGGGATCCCACAAGGAAACCCTCATGCGTCGATGCGTCTCCAAAAGTGGGGAGCTCAACCTCAGCTACCTGGTGAGCCTGGGGATCATGTCCCTGGGAGTGCTCCTCTACTCCAAGTCACAGGCCCCCTCAAAAGTCATGGAGCTCCTTCACAAGACGGACGTCCTCAACTGCCAACACTCCCTCATTGAGCTCATCACATCCACCTATGCTCAAAGTCCGCTTTCTGGACGCTCTATGGAAAGACGCGGATGTCCCTTACCTTTCCATTCTTTTGCTCAATCTAGACACCTCGGATCCCAATCGGGAGGGGCTATATGTCATGTCAGAGGCCTACGTTCTGGCACTCTGCAACGTGGCTCGCTATCTTCAGGACCAAGGAGATGGAAAGGCCGCCGATAAAGTGATCGATCTCGCCAAGCAAGTGACAACCCCATATTTATTAGCTTTTTATTATTTTCATCGTGAAATTAAGATATATTTTAAACCTTGTTTAACAAATTAATCAACCTTAAACATTTTGCCTAAGAACATTCTTTTTAGAAAATAGGACTGACTATTTTTTTAAACATAAATTCTCAGATATGAAACAAGACAGCTGATTTCATTTTTATTTCGGCCAACTCTGACCTTGAATTCATGTTGTAACACATAAGAAAATGAATTGGTTCATATTATGCCCCAACAATATGATAATTAGGGCAAATTCTGATTATTATTCGTTAAAACGTTATTCATCCGCGTATTTCATATATTTGCATACTTGTATAAAGATCGGATAGAAATGATATTATCCTATGAATATGGAAAAAATAAAAAAAACAATTTTGAAAGGATGAAATATGATAAATAGTTAAGTAATGGACTACTTAAACAACTGTAAAAAGGTATCAAACAAACTTTTGCACACATATATTATCTTATAAATATTAACACATACAAAATAAGTATTCAAAAAATTAAAAACCGGAACATATGGTGAGACGAAGAACCATCTTGTACAATTTACTTAATACCTTCTATTGTACAACAGGAGTGACTATTTCACCGTGAAGCTTTAAAATATCAAATTAACTATATTTTGCTTGTATCGGTGATGTGTTGATTTCTAGTTCTCATTTTTTTGCCGAGGTGGTTAGATAGAATATCAGTATCCGCAGTAGCATTTTCGCATTATACTATTTTTCCATAAAAAGTGACTAATCGTTTAAAGTGATGTTGTAAAAAACATCTTTAAACTTTTTATGAATTCACATAATAAATCTCTTCATCGTCATTGTTTACATCTAGGACTCATTTTGGGAACTTTACCTCCTCTCTACGCCTCATTTGGCATTCCACACAGCTCAACATTCAGTTTCAGCGCTGTCTTCATCGCACAAATTGGGTGGCTGCAGAGAATATCATTTACGAGTTGTCCACCCTGGACACCTATGAGCCCCTCTTTCTTCGGTTGCAGCTCTATATTGAAAAGGGAGATCCCGAGTTGGCTCTTGAGATGAAGGAACAAATCCTGGAGATGCGGAAGGTCGTTGCTCTCAGCCCCTCGGATCAAGTACGATTTCTCATTCATCAGGCAGAGATTCTTTGCCTCGTGGAGAGCTTCTCAGGTAGGTCTTGTGTGTGAGAGAGAGCTCACGCCCTGTTAGCATTATTTTTAAAATAGGACAATATATTACGATGAAGAAAAAATATATGGTAGATGGGCAAATAGTGAGTAAACCCCATAAGAAACTTTGCTGTTTAGAATTACTCCCCTTTAATAATAATATGAATAAAATTACATTGTTGCAAAATTGTTTTTAATTTAACTCAATTAAATTTTGATGACTTTATTTTATTATTTGTCCTTGAAAATAGGCCTGGGTTTCAAAAATCGCTTTTTCATATTCCCAGCGAGTGTTTTTTTTTGAGATCTAAGAACAGGAAATAGTCACTATTTAGAGTGTCTACTATTTTTCTGCTCTTTTGATTATATGGAATGACATTCGTGTGGATATGAATAAGCATTATACAAATATTTAAATTAGCTCAGTGTAATTCCTTGCAGGTTTAATTGCCAGTAGTTATTTATACAAATCTAATTATTTTTGTTAAACCACGTTTTTATCCGTAATATTATTAAATATAATTTTTACCCTCGAATTCATGTTGTATCCAATGTATTTTCAATATTATTCTAATAAGTACTTACACTTAGCTAATACATATGATATTAGGAAGAAATGACCCAAGAAAATAAAATGAATCAGGAATAAATGAATCAGATAAAAAAGGAAATGATGAAACAAAAAATTATGAAAACTCATGAAACAAACTATTGCCCAAATAAATATTTGCCCAGTCTAATAAATAACAAAGGGGAAATCATTTATCGATCATTGCAAAAATATAATTATTTTTTGTCATTATTTACTCTATTTATATGAGAAATAGTATTTGTACATACTTAGTTGTATTCCACTTTAATACTTCGGCCATTTTTTCCATGAGTCATCATTTTCCTTTTCTATTATGGGTCATTTTTTCCTGATACATTTCTTCTGGACACCACACATTTTATATACTAGCTCTGCCTCATACACTTACAACCATGTCCTTCATCCTTGAATCAATTTAAGGTAGACTCTTACAAATGACTAGCTATTCTAATAATATGACATTCATACTTCAACATACTGTATGTCAGATTATTTTTAACTACATATATTCACGTTCATATCATTCTTTGTCCTTCATTCTAGGCGCTATTTCCCCTTTGACGAGTGCATTGACCCTCACCAAGAAGTATCACATGGAGCTCATGGAGTCAATCGTGTATCTCCACCTTGCTCACGTCCAAGTAAGCCCCGTTTCCTGTCTCCTATAGGCTTATGTGCATTAGTTATTTAAATACACCACCTATACATAGGTACATATAGAAAAAAGGGGATGCTTTTTGAAACGTGATTGGTGCAAAGAAAAGGAGAGGGAATGAAAAAAAAAAGAAGTTGGCATACTGATACAAATTGTCACTTCACTACCGGCTGTTCCGGTGTCAACATTGATTCAGGGAGAAGAAATTAATCGTTAAAATATAGAGATCTGATTCCTTCAATAGCAGAGAAACAACGTTCAGCTGTATTCTGTGTGTTCATAACAAACAAAGTAATTTGTACTACGTCATCGTAAGCTGATCAGCTTACGATAGAATCTATCGCTATGATCAGCTTACGATGACGTAGTATCAATTACTTTGTTTATATTGGACACACAGAAACATTAGAACGTTGTTTTCGCTGCTATTGAAGGGAATCAGCTCTCTATATCGTTATATCTCTATGTTAAAATACTATTTGTCTCGTCTTCATGGGCCTACATCCATGACGTCTTTAGCGAATCCTCCTCTAAATAGACTCATCTTAGTCCATCTAGTAATATATATTGAAGAAAGTGACTGCTCAAACACAAAAAAACAAGAATATTTATTTGATCCATCATATCTGACGATGAATGGATTATCACTCTGAATATCAGACGCTGAAAAATATAGAAAAAAATGTAACCAAATGAAAAAAAATCATGTTATTTGTGAGTTTGCGAGAACAATACTTTCTTATCATCCCTACCCTTAGTTTATAAGAAGTGGACAATAATCATATTATTCATAGCTTTGTTCCTCTCAATTAGAAGAGATTAATAACTTTAAATGACCCCCCCCCCCCCCCCCCCCCATTCATTTTTACTCTTGTGAGTAAAGTTTTGCTTCCTTATAAGATAATTTATCTTGTAATAGTTTTACTATTGATAATGGTGCATCTTCTTTTTAAAGGATTTGAAGATGATGATATTGATTGAGATCCATTGGGAAAGGGACTCACTGTTTTTAAGGATGATATGTTTATCTCTGAATTGGTTTTCACCCCTGAACAACTACGCTTTTTTCATAATATGAACAAATTTTTTGTGTTATTTACGCTCCTTTTTTCAACCAATCGAGAAAAAGGTTTCCATGTGATGTACTCATAACTAAGATAACGAGTTCAATGTCATATATTTAACTATCTTGTGTTTCATAGCTTCAGCTGGGCATGCCTTTAAAGTCCCTTGAGGCAGCGGAGGAACATCTTCCTCGAATATTGAGTCACGGCACCTTGTACGACGCCTCCCGTGCCTATCTCCTCATTGCCAAGGCCCGTGTGGCCGTTTCCCCGCCCCCAAACTCCGAGCACCGAAGGTCGAACCTCACCAAGGCCATCGTCGCACTTCAGCATGCCCTATCGGGTTCACGAAAATGCAGTGCTATCAGAGGATGAAGGACGTTTACTATATGATGGTAAGGGAAAATTGACATCGAAACACTTTGAAAAAGACGCTTAGATAAATTCAAAAGTCAATTTAAAAAAATCAAATCCGTTATCTTGACGACACTATTCTTTACTTGTTTTGGACTACTATCAATCGGAAGTAAAATATTTTTCATTACAACAGCCTTTTACAGATTAAAGTATGTTAAATATTTAAAAGTATATATATATATAAAATAAAAATATTAATCAATTTTTAAAATAAAAATGAAAACTCCAATCATAGAATGTAACAGTTTAAACAAATTTCGACCATCAAAGAGTGTTTGATTTATTCTCTTACTTCCTGATCATCAAGTACTAGCTTCCAGCAGGGCTCCAAAATTCCACAATTTTAAATAGATCATTATCAGTTTTTTTTCATGTCCTGTTGCTTTTCTATGACGTATTTATGCCGTTAATGTTATATCTGTGAGCCTCTGTACATTTCTGACATCACAGAATCTACAAATGATTCATAGATTTCTATTGTCATTCCTGAAATAATGTTTCTCTGGACCATTGTTTTCTTATTGAGTATAAGTATTATCATAATAATTTAAGGATTCCTATATTTGAACTTGTTTATTTGTCATGGTATATTTGGATTAAAACTACAAAACATTGTGGAACGACTTATATATCTTTGTCTACTAACTTCCATTTCAACGTGAGAAATCCAAGGGATATTATGTATGTTAATAATAACAATCATAGGAGCTCAATTTACTTTCTTGGAAAGGGGTAATAAATGAATAAACAAATAGTAGGAATAAAGGTATAAAATAATAAAAAAATCTCCCCTCCCCCCTCTGTTGATTATACTCACACACACAAAAAGTTATGTACATATATAACTTTAATTTTCTTCTTTTCTAGGCGCGTCTTCATCACGTACTAAATCAATTTCAAGAACGAAATCAGGCCTCGGCAGAGTTCAAACTCATCGCAGAAACAGAGTCCACGAACTTGAGCTCCAAGCTTGCCATCATGCTCTGAGGCTCCATATTATCGCTTGGTTAATTAATTCATAGAGAGGTTATATATATAAAGGCTTATAGAAATACTGAAGCTATGCCAACTTCATAAATGAGAGTATTAAAACAATGAGTAACATTCCCATAACTTCATTATAAGTTTTTTTAAATAAATAGTATAGGACTTTATTTACACTTTTTACTTTATGAGGTCCAAATATTTATTATTTTTATGTTATTATAAATATTCAAATAATAAATATTTGGACCTCATAAAAGTAAAAAGTAAAGCTCATAATATGTTAAAAAACCTTGTTAAAGGCCCCTTGATTTGATTATTATTCACGCATCTTTTATTTCAATCAATCACGTTTAAGGATGAAATCACTAGATAATATATAGTGCCAACTGTTTTTATTATTAATTTGGCTTCTCCTTTTCTTTTCAATCACGAACGAGAAAAAGTTTCATTTTGATATTCTTTGATAGTTGGGTCTCAGATCGGAGATCTACAAGTACTTCACCTCTGCCAAAGTCCCCTGTTTTGATCCCCTCGGTATGAAAACAAACATCACATTCAACTTTGTGTTTAAGCATTTTATATATTTATATGTCTATTAATCCTAGGGGACTATGGACACATCAGTATAGTTATAATGGGGATTCTTATTGTATGATTCTATGTTATTAACCATTATTTTATCAAGGCTGCCTTTATCTTGCAGGCCAAAATAAACCCTCTCCAGAGGAAAATAATAGCATTAAATAAAGTGAATTACACAATTTTTTATTTCACGAAGAAGGTGATTATTTTAGGTCCCTGGTATGATTTTTGTCAGAGGATGATCAAAATAGGTCATCTTATTCGGAGTGAAAAGTTTGTGGAGTTGTAAATGCCAAAGGAACAAGTGATTAAATTTGGCATCTCTGATTGCAGAATTAAGATGAAAATGAATAAATACTCATACATATTTCAAGTTAGCCTACTCTGAATAGATGTACTGTGCCGTGAAATTGGAGCGTTTTCCTCTCAAAATTCCGTCGAGGGGAAACCGTCCCTCTACGCCGCCCCAGTCGTGAAAATCCGCTCGGAAGGCTCATAAAGGACCCCGGTGACAGCGGAGGTTTACACTCTCTGAGTGTATACATGCCTCTAGTTTATTTTAATTTCACGAAGAAATGATTATTTAAGTCCCTACCATATATTGCTCTTATAAAAATAGGTAATCTTATTTGGAGTTAAAAGTATCATTTTTTGAGCTTTTTTAAAGGAATATGTGAGTCTTAGGAATACTTTGGATCATAGCTGATGGGTTATAATTGGCTTAACGTTAAGTTGAAATAGATTATATGCTATGCAAAATCTGATCAAATACGACTACGGTATATTGTAAATTATGTGATCAATACAGCTATAATGAACTACATAAGTACTTGCTATATTTATTTAAAAAAAACTTATGAATCGTTATTACGTAATCAATTTAGTTCAGTTTTTTAAATGTCAATCTTTGAATATTCAGCATTTTCTTTCAATATTTAACACTCTAGACAACCTTATGATTTTAAGAATGCCTTATTGGTAGTCCAGCATTTTCTAGTTGGTAACCCTTATTTTTGTACTTCTTATCGAGGTAATGAAGATTATTTATCGTCAAGGATGATACAAATAAAAAACAAACCTCTTCCCTTAGACGTTGCTTTATTTAAATTATAATAATATATTGCAGTAGACGAATGCCATTATATTGCACAAGTTAATTATTGCCTCTATTGATCAAGGTTCCATGAGAAAGAAGGAAATCCATTGCTCTGAATGAGTTAAGATACCACCCCAGACACTCACCCTCGTGCCATTTACCCCCATTACTAATATTGTTATCTCTTAAAGTTTAACTTATAAAGTTACTATGTTTTCGGTAAGACAAAATTGCATAAGTGTAAAAACCTATGTTCCTAATTTCGGTCATATGTTTCTATGAACGATATTAGGGACATAGTTTTCAAACACTAATGCAAAGAAAACATAGTTAATTGCATAAGTGGACTTTAAGGGATAAGAAATATTAGTAATGCTGGGGGTGAGAGTCCTGTTACGGCTCTGCATACATACTGTATATGTTCAAGTAACACAACTCCATCATAAGTGAAATCTATTAAATTCGTCAACTGTTAATATTATATATTTCGTGTTTCTTCACAACACGTTCGAGAAACGGTGTGACTTAATAGCATAGCGGGACGCTGATTATTTTGGAGATTGGTAAATGTTGATACCGGTAGTATATTTATTCCACCGGATCTATAGATCGATTGATTTTTTCTGTTAGGATATGAATAAACATTAGAGCATTCAAATGACTATCGACTAGGACTTATTTTTATTATTATTTATGCATATTTTATTTCAATCAATCACGTTCAAGTTAGAGGGTTAAATCACTGTGCCAAGTGTTTTTTATTACTAATATTACTTCTCCTTTTCTTTCCAATCACGAACAAGAAAAAAGTTTCATTTTGATATTCTTAATTATAATAGTCGGGACTTAGATCGGAGATCAACAAGTACTTCACATCCGCGTGCATACTAAAGCTTTGAGAAAATAATGCCTAAGGAAGGGATAGTTTGTTCCACGTTTAGGGGGCATGTTTGCTTCCTTAATATGATATTATTTCCATCTCCATGGGCGTCAAAAGTTTTTTTTTTCAATTTTGGTCTCTATGTTACTAAGAGCATGTTCGGTCCAATATTGAGAATACATTGTAAAAAAAAAAGGAGATATTTAGCACTATAATCTAGCATTATTAACTGCTTTAGACCAGGGATGCCAGGATGAAAACGGTCAGAGGGCCAGATTGTTTTCAAGTGGGACCTTGGAGGGCCAAATTACCGGTACATTTTTTGGCCTGGCAAGACCAAACACTTAAAACCTTAAGGATACAAAAATAAATTTAAATTTGTCATCTTCTGCACGAATGCCCAAAATTCATGGCTGAGCGGACCCAGCTTTTGATCATCAACAGCCTTTTCAGGGCCACTCATATCCAGTCATTCTAATTTCTTTACAAGTACTGATATTGGAGGCTGGCTGAAGAATCCACCATCCTACATCACGTTCAGGACGGATTGTAGTAGGAGACCCAATCGGCCAACTATGCGAGGGCACCACAAGTTTAAATATTTTTTACATGTGCCCGAACTGAATATATGTCTATACTCATGTATAAATGTAATATTATGTTTAGTAATAAATTATTTAAAAAAATGTTGATATGTTATTTATACTTTTAACTTACCTCAATTTATATAAAACACTTCTCAACCACTGACGTAACGGGCCAAATGTGATGTCCATTTTGGCCGCTTACGGCCCACAGGCCGTCATATGGCACCCTTCTTTAAACGAAAATGGGCCCCATTCACACTTATGAATTAAATATAAATTTATACACTAATACTATAGGAATTCCGTTTGTTCGTCTCCTTGTATCTCCCAAACGATTCTTTAGATCTTGACAAAATTTTCTGTGAATGATTTTAGGGCTCAGGGAGTATGTTATAGTGGTGGACACTCGTTTTCTTTTGTTAAGTATATGCAAAAAACTATTTTCTACGATTTATTTATAATGGCGCATTAGATTTTGGACAAAATTGTATATGGATGATTTTGGTTTCTAAAAAAGGTTATTGAGTTGGTGGTTGTTATATACTAATAAAAAATGCCTATTTATTTGTACGGTCCTCTCTATTTTCTGGACACATAGTTATATATTAATAAACTTTTCTATAGTTAATTTTGAGGTGTCAGAGTAAACATTCTCCCGCCGGTAGCAGTTTGCTAAAGGGTAAAAATATTCTAATCAATTACCTGTAACTGAGAAATAACATTCAAATATACTCATTGGCGGCTTCCAAAATCATTCAAAATCTTGAAATATCAAATATATTGAAACTACCATACAAACGATCCCTCAACTATCGCATGGCTTGTTCGTGACACATATAATACATTTTCATTACTGCTTAATAAATTTAAAAATCTTACACCATATTGACATAAAAATATGAAATTCATTTTTTTTGGTATCAAATTTAGAATTTCTTATAATTTTACACAAGCAAAATAGTTATTTGAAGCTTAGTTCCTGCCATTCTAAATTTTTGCAATCATTTCCTATTTTTTTGCAGTCAAATAAGTTGAATCTTTTTATTTACCTTCAATGTCTTCTTTGCACATTATGTTTGCTAAATTGAGCGAAAAAGGACTGAGAATATTATAAATTATGTTAAAGAAATTAAATATCAATACCCATATACGAATCCAAAAGGTCCAATATGTTACAAAATACAACATGGTTCCATTTTTGATTATACAAATTGTACAATTAATCCAAATTATTCTCCCTCTAAACATGTACAATTGCAATTATAATACTTCCCGTCTTTTTTATTTCCAAAATCGATATTATAATATAAATCTGCTAATTAAAGTGACTGCCCTTTTTATTGACTTATAGGTATTCATTAGTATAATACAGTAAGGATATTTCTTTACTACTACCTAGAAGTCGACCGATAGTTGATTTTTGAGGCCGATAGTTTTTTTATAGAAAAGGCCGATAGCCTATAATCGACAGAGAGTTTTTTCCTATATTTATAACTAAAAAAGGAAATAAATAACTATAAAGTAATTTAGCAAAACTTCTTTTCATTTGTCGCAATGAAAAACTTTTGGTTCTACTTCTACTTGAGTTTAAAAGAGTAGTTACTTCTTGACTATCATAATCTTTCTGAAAAATGAAAAAGAGCTATTTTAATATATTTTCATTAAGAAAGTATTTTAAATGAACCTAATACAGTCGTCCCTCGTAAGTCGCGACGGCCCGGATCCACTACACGACCACGCGATGCATCTGAGGGTCGTGATGTTATATATTAGGGTGAGATCGCTAATCAATGACACTCGGCAAAATGCGTATAACTCGGCTTGTATGTGTGTCAGAACCGGTTTTTGGTATCAGCTTATTCCCCTGCCCCTAGGCTATCTGTCTGAAACAGCTGCAGTTGGCCTCAGGATGCTGTTGACTGAACAGATCGTGCGGAGGGGAGCCATGGTGTGCGGCTTCCGCGCCGGACGGACCAATATTGAGATTGCAACTTTCAACAACATTCCCCATGGAACGGTCAGGAACTTTCGAATGACCTACAACAAGTTCGTTGAGGACGGGGGGAAAGAGGAGGAGTTCGACGTCACCAATGGAAAGAGGAAACGCCGCAGTGATGCCCACGACGACGACATTGTGGACAACATCCAGCAGATTATTGACAAGGATCCTGGCCGTTCCATGAGGGATAGCCAGGGAACTGTCTGTCTCGGATTTCCTTGTGAGGAAAATAGTGAAGCAAGACATCCGCTACAAGTCCTATTCACTTCGTAGGGGCAATTCATGAGTGCCGCGACAAAGGAGAGGAGGGCCGAGAGAGCCGCGGCGCTGCTGAACAAGTTCAAGCACCCACCCGACAAGACATGCTCATTTTTTATTCCGATGAGAAGAACTTCAACCAGGACCAGAAGGTCAACAAGAAAAAACAACCGTTGGCTTTGTTCTGACCCCTCTGAAGTCCCTATCGTCATGGCCACCAAGTTTCCTGCGACGGTCATGGTGCTCGGGGTGATCAGCAACAAGGGCGACGTCATGCCCCCCACGTGTTCGAGGCCGGCCTCAGGGTCAACTCCAAGGTGTACCTTGATGTTCTGAAGAACATTGTCAAACCCTGGATGGACCAGGTGGCCGGGGACAGACCCTACCTCTGGCAGCAGGATGGTGCACCAGCCCACACGGCCAAGAAGGTGCAGGATTGGTGTGAGGACAATTTCCCGCACTTCTGGGGCAAGGAAGTTTGGCCTCCTAGCTCGCCAGATCTGAATCCTCTGGACTTTTTTGTGTGGGGCGTGGCTGAGAGGGACACTAACAGGTCCCCTCATAGCACTAAGCAGTCCCTCATCAACTCGATCACGGAGGTGTTCGCCAACTTCGACAGGGAGTCCGTGGTCAACGCCTGCAGCAGGGTGAGGTCCCGCCTGGAGGAGGTTGTGGATGCCAAGGGGGATTTCATTCGTTAAATTGTATCTTGAACATTCAATGAACATTCCCTGAAATTTTTTCCTTCTTATGAATATCTTTATTATTACGGGAGAGAGAGATTTTTTTTGAAAAGTGTCACTGATTAGCGATCTCACCCTGTATATATATATATAG
>CP045896.1:8020917-8040684 GCA_013387185.1 Caligus rogercresseyi
TCTTAGTCCCTATGCCTTCAACAATGCGGAAATGAAAAAAACAAAAATAAAGCTTTCCTTTTGGCCAAAAAAAAGAAGCTCATTAGCCAGTCAAAAGTAGCGTCTTGGCAAATTTTGAAGAATAGAACTGATAAAACCGGATAAAAATAAAATAAAAAATTTGACAAATTAGTTTACTTTTCAAAATTGTATTTTTATAGATTAAATATCTATATTCATACATAGGCTATAGTGTGAGCAACGAATGTACACCGAATGATTCAGCTTTACTATATAAGCATGGAATTTCGTGTTACAAACATTTTTTTATAACATATTTTTTAATTATATTTATCAAAATTTCATTTCAACATTAAAATCATGATTAACTCCATTTTATATGTTCGCCCGGAAATATCATTCGGCAAGCATTCCAGGGACCCAAATAATACAAATATATGAACAATTTTTAAAGCCTTTCATAACCATAAAAATAATAAACATTTAAGCGTTTTTATTGACCCAGCATGTTCAAATAAACAACGGCTACGCCCCTCAATAAATCTAGGTATAATCAAATTGAATACCCTTTCAAGGTTTCATCTTCCGATTTATACCGTACTTAGCCTACTTATTTCATATTTCTATCCCCTATAAACCTGGATTAATGACAAAACTATAAATCAAACAAACCTTGTATTATTGGGGGAAACTTTGATTAATAAAATACACTCTTATAAATATAGCTTTTGTGTTTCTGCATGATTTAAAATGGATATGGTAAATATTATTATTAAAAAATATCCGATCATACAATGAGCTGTTACAATCTGTTAATATATTTGTCATTTTTTATTGCAAATAAAGGCAAAAGTATATACATAAGGGCAGGAACGGAGTGGGAAGAATTTATCCACCGGGATAATTATACCCTCGCCGGCCTTATACAGGCCCCATATGCCATTAGGAGGCTATCAACGGAAGTTTATGTTTCTTGAGGCCAGTTACCCACCGGAATAGTCCCCGGTACTCCCGGTGGCCACTCCACCCCTGCATAAGGGAAACTATTTAATTACAAAAAACATTACCTCAATGAATGAAAGGTTTCGTGATTTACGTTTTGTCATTGATCCCTATTTATTTATCCAACACTTTATACCTATATTTATATATCTATGAAGAGCACCAGTAATTTTTGAGTGGAGCAACAATGTTGTTGTTCCATATTAACTCTGTACTGAGGAGGAGAAAGAAGAATAACATGCCACCTTATGTAGGCACTCAAAACCAAAAACCACAACAGTCTCTTGTTTGAGGAGCCTCACCACGGACCCTGCTTGCTTGCTTGCACATCATGATAACTAGGTACATAACTATAGAACCTTTGGGGGTAGCTAGCAAAACCATGTATTGAATGAACCTTTCCATCAGGGGATATCCCCCCCCCCCCTTGTGTCAATGATATTTTCACGGCCGCATGGGAATTGGTTCTAGGGTAATAAGCCCTTCATATCCTGTGGTCCAAAGAATGGCGGTGCAATTGTGTATTACACAATCAACTTTATTTGATCTTATATATTATTGGGCATGAATCCTTTCTCTCTCATTTAAGCAACGGCCTTTATAATAACGGAATACATAATAGACTTATAAAAGAGGAAAAAAAATACTCGATGGCAGCCATCTTATTCACTTTTCTGATGAAAAATATATTGTTAAATTCTATGAAAAAACGAAGAGAAGGAAGGAATTCTTTTTATCTCTAGAGCAGTCAAGTCTAAATAGCAGCTCTACAGGAACCCTAAGAAATGGAGATATGACAAACGGTATATCCAGGTACGTTATTTCAAGGGAATACTTTTTGTTGAAACATAGCATCACTGGACATTTTTTGCAGGATTTTTTTCTATTCACAAGATAACTAATTGTGTTACCCAGTGTGGCCGCCATATTAAGTAGCTATATGTCGTCAATAGAGCTGGATTCGGTAGATAAATCTACAGCCGGTTCGATATTCGGTATATACCGAATATCGATCGATATCGGTATTCGGTAGATTTTATTATGTATCAACACTATCGATCGATATTCGGTACGGTAGATTAGAAAGAGAGAGAAATTTATTATGTATCTACTTTTACTTCTTCATATACGTTCATATCGGACAGTTTATAACAAAGGAAATTAAATACATCATGTGTTATAATTTATTTGAGAATATTTGATATTCAATACATATTAATTTTATATAATTTATATTGTACTTGGATTTTGTAGGAAATGGAAGGCTATAGATTTTTATTTATTTACTGTCTCTTATTGTCCGTTATAAATGCACTTTCAGGTACTCTAGTATTCAATGCACAGCATAAGCTTATATTGAATGTCTATTAATGTATCTGCTCTAAATACTATAAGTTATAGTTGTTTATTTTTGTTCAAAATTCAAGTTCTTCACACAAGGGAGCGCTTGGCAAAGCGACAGTTGAACGATGTTTCTCTGCTATTGAAGTGAATAAGCTCTCTATATACTTATGTCTCTATGTGAATGTTACAAAGTCATACTTTCAAATATACCGTACCGATTGTCAATCGGTACGATATTCGTATTTTCTACCGAATATCGTATAATCGGTTCGATAATTGAAATCTACCGTCGGTAGTATTGAATACCGATTTACGTTCGGTAGTCGCAGCTCTGGTCGTCAAAGAACTGTAGAGTTCTGTTGCGTATCCAATTAGTTTATGGGTGGGTACATTAGAGGGCTAATGGTAAAGCACAATTGAAAAATGTGATCTCAGTATGGAAAAATCCAGGGATGAAAGTGAACCTGAACGCCTCACTGGCAAAAGATTCACATTCAGTGAATTCAATGATTCGTTGAAAGAGGATGAAAATAGTTCGACAAAATATGTAATTTATTAAAAGACATCTTTACGGTTCAAATAGCATACTATAATATATTTATATTTACTTAAAGTATTTGCAATTAAGGTCATTACAAACCGTACAGGCAAGAACTTTGAACTACTTAGACCCCTAGACGAACCACCACAGATTTAATCCACAGATGTCCCGCTTTGTCATACGAAAGATAACGTATTTTTCAGGACGAGAAAACAATATCAATATTTAGATTATAAAATAATGATCAATGACTTGTTAGAAATTCAGTATACATAGATGTGAATACTCATTACTGTTATAACACATGTAATCCAATGTGTGATTGTGTTTTTACTTTTGTGTATGTATATTGTTTATTTACAAACTGTCTATAGTATAAATATATAAACAGATAAAATTTATAACTAACTTAATTATAATAAGTCTCCTTTTATGAGATTGTGTGTTATTTATTTCAACAATTTACCTATATGAACCAGTAATTCCTACACCAGAGATCACGAATACAAAATTATTTTGTTGACTCGCACAAATTATGAGTTATCATTCTTAAATTCAAAGATCGATGCCTCAACATAGGATCGTTTTTACTTAATAAAGAAAACTATATATATATAGATATATATATGTATATCAGGAAACGACCGGGTACTCGGCCCACCCGGGTCCCAGCTGTTTTTGAGCGTCCCGGCCCGGTGTCCCGGTTTTTTTAGACACCGGGCAGGGACTTAAATATTTATTTCGTTTGTCATTCATAAATTGTTTTTAGAAAATAATTTCCAAAAAAAGTGAGGACGTTTTTTGGAAAGGAATTTTTGAAATATTATTTTCTAAAAAAAACGTCTTCACTTTTTTTGGAAAGTCTTTTCTAAAAAAAGTCATTTATTGTTTTGGAAATTCTTTTTTAAAAAATATCGCCACTTCAGAATGTCGAAGGAAAGAAAATATATATTAAGTCCCGGCCGGTTTTGACCCGGCGGGTCCCGGCGAAAAAAGGTATCCCGGTCGTTTCCTGTATATATAGATATATATATAAATCATTATCCAGTGAGATAATCTGAACATTACATTAATTTTCACCGGTCTTGCTAACCCCTGTACTTCAAATCCCAACATTCAACGATAATGACATAATATACACTGAGAAATAATCAAAAACTCTTTTTTTATACTCAGCAAGTACTAAAGTTTTCGCTATACCCCCTAAATGAGCTAAAGAGGAACATATTGCTTGTTGAGTGCAACGCTTTGCTAAGTTTTTATTCTTCGTGTTCCCCAATTATAGAGATCATAGATCTCTATCTGAATCCTGGTTGTTTGTAAAACAAAAAATAAATACAGCAGATATATTGAAAAATAAAATTTACAGAATGTGTTTATTTTTTGTCAAGATAAATGGCATACAAAAGAAAAGACATTTATTTATTGATACCTCGACCACTTTCCTCCAATTAAATAAAAAAATACCTGAATCTGTACGTTCTCAAATTTCCCCCAAATGTATTGATTTTATAATGTTAAAGCAATTTGAGTGGATAAAAAGGGTTTATTTAGGAAAAACTCATATATATTTAGCCTACCACAAATACTCATATTTGCCGTCATGTCCCATAATATCAATTTTCATTATCGATAAAGCATATTTAAATTTCATATATATGTATAACCGGTGTACAAGTGAAACTTTTACATCGTATTTAGTTAAATGCTAAATTTTGTGATCTTCTCAGCTTCTTTCCGACAAAAATACTATAAAAGAATTTGCTCCTTATCTTTCGAACAAAAAAAATAAACAAAAATCGGTCAATCAACTCCTAAGAAAATGTCTGTGGAACGTGATGTCCGAATTGGGTCCACGCGCTTCTGGAAGCCGGAAAAACACCGACAGAGATATCGAGCAGTTGGCCATCAGCAGGCCCACCGTGTACAAGTTCAAGGCCACTGGCATTGAGAGGAAGGTCTGGCCGGGTGCAGAAGTCTCTAGACGGGGAAAAGGTGAAGCAGATCCTCATGGCGACCTGTTGAAGTCGATCTAGATCTCAGTGAAGTTTGACCTGTTAAGTGTAAAAGTTTCACTTGTACATCCGGAAATATATAAAACATATATATGTTTATATAGGGCTGTTCTTATTTTTCAAATGTTTGAAATGTTAGCAACATTGTGGATTTTCTGTTTCTTGGTGATAAAAGAAGACGACATACAAAGTTTGAACAAAAGCGGTCAACATTACGAGAGGTCGCGCAAGAGGTCAAAGTTTTAAAAATTTAGTAAAAATATAGTTTTCTCAAATTTCTTCAAAATGGTGGACGTTACAGACTTCTATAATTATTATTTAAAGAAAATCTAATTACTACCAGACGTAAATTTGATGTTTTTAATAAAACAAAGTTTTCAGTAAAAACAAAGAAAAAATGGAGTGTGTAAGATAGCATATTCATAGCTTTTTTGTATCAATTAACTTCACTCGCCTGTAGAAGATGACTTGTTCGCTTCAGAGTAAAATAGTATTTTTAAGTTTAGTACACTTGAATGATAAATCCAAAAATGACCTTGGTTGCATTCTATCATTCAGAATTCAGTACAATCTGAGTTTACATCATATGATTCAGAGCCTGTATGACCTATAAGAACATCGATTATGAAAAAAAAAAATAATAATGTATTTCTTAGATTTGCGTCAAGGTATCTCGCGAAAATTTACTTGTCTCTGACGCATTATTATCCATGAATGCGTCATTTTGTACGCGAGATATGTTTTTTTAATGTACATATAACTCTCTATATTAAATTGAAAATGATTTAGGATACCAAATATTAAAGCTGGGGTACCAAGCTTTCATTTGATATGTTTGGTGTTCTAAAAATCGCATACTTTAAGAGAAATAAGCAAATACATTTTTGCACGTACTCTCCAAAAAAATTGATCCTTTGATTATGAGATATACAAGTACAATTGGATAACTCCCTTCTTTTTTTCTTTCTCTTTCTATCCAGGTAACACTAACAGCAGTTACCAGTGGTAATTGTATATTCTCATATCAAAGGATCAATTTTTTTGGGAGAGTACGAGCAAAAAGTATTGTTATTTATTAAAGTATAGTGATTTAAAAAAAAAATAGGAATGCAATGACATATCTAAATCAGAAATGCTAATTTTTATGATGAATTGCGAAATTATGTCATTGAACTCCTACGTTATGTCTAAGGACACCACTATTTTGAGCATTGTGGCGTGAACATCAACTCGGATATAAGAGTATCATCCTTAAAACACTTAATGTCTTTTCACAATGGCATCCATCAATGACATTTGCAAATCCTATGAATCCGCAAACTCTCTTATTGCTATTAATTCAATTATGTAATTCCTCACGCTCAGGGAAAGGGAGAGTATGTACCTTTCATATCTGCTGATGAATGGATCCGGTTCCAATTTGGACGTAAAAAAGAAAGAAAAATTATCTTATCAACTGAAAAAATCATGGTCAATATTCAATTTGCGATATCTACATCGTTAAGTTTTTCAACAAATAAGGGTTTCATTAGGCACGGGTGGTGAGGCAATGGAAGGTGAGGAAGCAATGACGTCATGAATGATGGCGTCAGTGTCTCATCTTCTGCATGTCCCTGCCATGACTGTCTTTAAGTATTTATTTATTCCACTGAGCAGCTCTTTATATAAAAAGCTATACAGGAATCATAAAAATGAATATATCCAGGATAGAAAAAGGATACAAAAACATTCAATTATTTTTAAATTGTTAATTTTAGAGAATCACAGTCTTATATGAAATATATACCTAATATATATATATATATATATATATATATAGGATATATATATAATGATTCCTTTCCTTCCTAGCATATATATATTTACAAGATACCTTCATATACAATATATTATAAATAGTTTTTCTTCTTTACTTGGCCTGAAGCACTTTCAATTATGTATATAGAACTTCAATTCATTAGTTGAAGTAGCTTATGAAGCATAATAATAATACCAATATTAAGTCTGAGCTCTCTGTTCCGTTTCCGCACACCTCCTGAGAAGCAGAAGGGACCTGAGTGTGAAATGAAGGGGGTTTATGACTCCACTACTACAACTAACCTAATATGTGTCGGAAGCAGCAGCGGTCTCAGTACAATCGTCGAATGCTGCTCCTACAATAATAATAATGATAATTATTATGACTCTTAAAAAGGCATTGTTTTAATTCAATGAAGTAATTTAAAGTGAATGAGGAGCACATACACACACACACACACTTTCCTTTCCAGGGGATCCTTGAAAAATAAAGAGTCTTATGGAGTAGTCACCTTGAAACTAAGTATTATTTGTACATCATAAATATAGATATATAAGTGTGTGTGCTTCTGCCTAATTGGTTTAATGATTGCCCTGGATATGTACTAAGAGATCTTAGGGAAAATAGTGGGCATTCTACACATAGTATTATAAAGTAAGAAAAGAAAAAGGGGGCCAACCATAGAGATCTAAAGATATAGAGAACTTATTACCTTCAATAGCAGAGAAAACGTCGTCGTTCAGCTGTCGCCTGTGCCCAATATAAAGAAAGTAATTTGACCTACGTCATCGTAAGATGATAATAGAGATAGAAAGATTGTTTATATTGGGAAATATGACGTATTTCTCGGAAGAATCCAATAAGCCCTCTATGTCTTTATATCTGTATGGGCCCAACATGTTGGGGAAAGACAGTGAGTTAAAGGAGTAAATAGAGAGTGAGACTCATAAATATAATGTTTTCATGATAAAATAGTGAGTGTGATGACGTGTCATTACTTCTATTTCATGATATGCAGACCCGGCAGCAGGCCCAGGCTTTGGGGGGCCCTACAGTTGGCACATTCATTAAAAAAATCGGGCCCACGTCACTCAGTGGGTGGGCGGGCCTAGCCCCCTCAGGCTAGCCCATCCCGCCGGGCCTGATATGGTATGTATATTCGTGACGTTAGATATGCCGTAGATCACTGCAATAGCTATCTAGGCTGAAAGGATATAATCTTCATTCGGTGACCAATGAGGAGTACCTCCGTCTCTTCTTCAAATAGTATATTCAGGCATATATTCTCTATGGCCCCAACGTATCGAAAGTAGAATAATAGATGATTTATCATTGAAATATTGATCCTCGGTTTGTCTCTTCATCCAAAAGTATAATATATTCCGGTAATGATCAAAAAATGTCGTAATCCAGGCTTCTTGAAGGAACATAAACATTAAACGAATTACTTATCTTCATCATAAATATAAGTTTATTAGAAATGAGACAATTCAGTATTTGAGTAGATTTATTTAACATATCCCGATATTTGCTTTTTCTTTGATAAAAATATCGAAAAAACCCTACGGATTGCATGATTTCTGTCGATCAATAGAGATAGATTCAGAAACGAGTTTTAAAAAAAAACTCTTTCCAGGTCAGGAACTTGATTTCTTAAATGAGTTACATCATGTGGACCTGATTATAATTATTATTATCCGTAGTCTTAATTTACTTTTACAAGGCCTGTATAATTTGTAAACTAACAACATTTATGTTCTGTTCGTTAGTAAAAACCAAAAACCCAATACTTTCTATAAGCTATGACACAGCCAAGAGATTTTTTAGACCGAATCCTAGCTCAGAAATGTATACTTTAAACAAGGGCACCTTTGCATACAATAAAATACTTTATAGGAATACCTTTCAACGATATACAGTGTAATTTGGCTCTTACATGTAATACATCGGCAAAAAAAAAAAAAAAAAAAGTTAAATTTATTTTAAAATAACGCAATTGATACTTATAATACAAACATACAATAAATAAAAGAAAAAATCAATTATTTAAGACATAAATTAAATAATTATAACACAAAAAAAATCCATATATACATATAAAAAATAAAGCATCGAAAAAATATCGTATTAACAAATTATAAAATCACTTTTAATCCCATAAGGTATTCTTATGGCCTAATTCACTAATTAAACCTCATAAGATCCAAGCAGTGAAGCAGTCAAGTCTTCATCGGATTGCTCCTTCTTCGTCATGAGACAGAGTGTTAGTATCATTATAACAATTATATATTTTTTATAACAACAAGACAAATAGAAGGACAAATATAATTACCCGAGGGTGCATTTATTCGTCACCATTACTTATTCTTTATTATTATTATTTTCCCTTGAGGGGTTGAAGAATCATTTTTCCGTTCTTGTGCGGGTCTTTCTTCAAGTTGTTTTTATTTTTTCTAGTTAGAGTTTACTCATTGAAAGAAAGAAAGAATAAAAAGAAGAAAAGGCACTCTTCCCGACAAGAGTCATTGAAATCAATAATGGTAGTTAAACGCAATAACGATGATGATAAATAATAACAATAATAAGGACGTTGAGGATAATAATGTATCTTTTAATGACTCAGGAAACTTGATGAAGGAATCTTATATATATTACTGGAGCCGATCAGAGACAGACGCGTTATATGAATGGATATTTAGGAAATATAGATACCCGTGCCGAAGGATGTCAAACTAAAATGCCGGCTCAAAAAGTAGGGTTTTTTCTTTCTCTCTTGTATATGCGAAAATGAATGATTGTATTATTTATATTCTCTGAACCAGACAGAGCCATTCAAATAATACCGTGGGTCTCATGTTTGTGTTCTAGAGGGTCAAGACGAAATAGCACAGAAAAATAGGACCTAAGAAGAAATGGCACAGGAAAAATACGGCCTAGGAATAAATTGCCCAAGAAAGTGTCACCGGAAAAATGACCTAGAAAAGAAAAATGTTGCCTCATGGAAAAATGGTCCAAATGCATGGGTGGGCAAGATTGGAATACAACTAAGTATTTTACAAACATTATTTCTCATATAAATTGAGTAATTAATGACAAAAAAATATTTATTTTAGCAATTATTGATCGATGTTTCCTTGTACTTCTTATAAGATAGGGCAAATGCTTATTTTGGTAATTTTTTTGCGTCATCATTTTTCTTTTTTATCTTGGATCATTTCTTTCTGAGTCGTATTTTTCCCGATCATTTCTTCCTAATATCCTTCTACAGATATAAAAACCATGGAGATATAAGACATAGATAACTTATTGGATTCTTCATAGAAGTACGTATTTGTGCCCAATGTAAACAAATCTTTCTATCGCTATGATCATCTTACGATGAAGTTGTACGAATTACTTTGTTGGTATTGGGCACAGGCGGCAGCTGAACGATGTTTCTCTGCTATTGAAGGGAAAAAAGCTCTTTATATCTCTATGCAGCTGATCGAAGTTTTTTTGCCTATATGGTTCAATAAAATTCCGTCCGACAGGATATAAATAAGCACTATAGCACTATAATTAGTCTATCGAACCTAGGACCTTATCAATGAGGTAGACCAAAAATGACCATCCACTCTCGGAATTCGAGCCTGCGCCCCCAACATTGAGAGTTGAACACGCCTTAACACGCACGGCTATCGGACTTCCTTAAATCTTCTTTTGAATACAACTCAAATTTTCATTCATTTTAACTACATGATCATCCATATATGTACAATGGAATAGCATGTTTCTTTGCTATTGAAAGGAATCTATCTATATCTTATATCTCTATGATAAAAACAGACAAAGTAGTGCATAAATGAAAGGTTTTGTTATTTTCGTTTATTATTTGTCCCACGATATGTATAGAAGATCTGTTTGTATTGGGCCTGATAGCAGACAAACTCACATATTTTATAAACAAATCTTTATCTATATTATATCTAAGGTTTGAGTCTCTTACGACTGAGAGAGTAATGGAGTCTTTACGGGTAGTTCCAGTTAAATTAACCAATGAATATTAATAACTAAACACCCAAGTTTGTAACCATCATGAGTGTAATTGTTGACGTCAGAATTTACCCAATCTTTTAACTTGAGCTTGAAAAATTGTGGAGTTTTAATTAATGGCTAAGTCTAAGTAAAACGTAGACGGACTACTTGCTCCGATATGGCTGAAATGATTAAAGTAATTTTTGTTAAAGACTTCTAGTTCATATAATAATAATATATCCAAGTCATTGGCCGGTTTTTTTTATTCACCAGTAATTAATTTGGAAGTGAAAAATGAAAAGTGTCATTCATAAATCATTTACAAGTAATTTGGAGCCCTCTTTGCTTAAAAAAAAAATTCCAAATGTATAAGTTTCTTTCGAGATTAAAAGAATGAGGAGCGTCAATTTTAATTTAAATCATTCACAAATACTACATGAAAACAAAGTTTCCTAAGTTTATAAGCTATAGATATGTAAATTTAGTATAAATATATATCATGCCCCCAATAGACCTCTTTATTCACACGCACATTTCGTCGCCAGTGAGTCCCATTGTCGCCTCCACAAAGCCCACTTTGAACCCGACAAAACAGCTTTAGATTATAACTATTATGCGCAGAGAATGTGCCATTATATATTTCTATTTTACTTACAAAAAAACGTAATTGGAACTATTAAAAAGAACAAAGATTGTTCTAGGATTGCAAACATTAAGAACATACAAAAATACATGTTAATCCCCAAGGTATGTTAAAAGTTACTCCCAAAAGGATGTCTATATGGCAGTTCCCGCCAACTCACCAATGAACATTTTCTATAGCAGCACAATTATTTTTATATTTCTTATCATTAAGGTAATTATCATTTTATCGTCATATATGATGAAATAAGATAACCTTGAATTGATGCCTTGTTTCATAATGATAACTCCTATCTTATTATTCACCTTCTTTCGCCCAATCATGTTAGAGAAAAAGGTGTTGTCCTTATTCTGGGATTTATAAATAGAGATGAATGACATAACGTAATTTAAAAAAAAACCTTTATTTATTGAGGGTAACATTTCATGTAATAAATAATAACCCTCAAGTATATAACTTTTTATTTTCAACATGATTTACTATAGAAAACGACAAATATTATAACAAAATTATATAATATTTTAGGTAAAGGCTTATTTATATAGTTTTACTTTGTATCATCGATTTTTATATATAATCTTATGTATATATATTTTCTGAACTGTGGATTTTAAAAAAATATATATATAATGTTATTTAAAAATGGATTCCTTGAGCCGAGAAAATAGTTTTATTAATAATATTTATTATTCTCTATTGTAATCATGTAGAAAAGAAAAAGTTAGATACATATAAGAGACTAAGTTGATTTAAATTTCCCTGAGTAAAAGAAAGTTTTGGTGAATATAAAGTTTAATTATTGATCCCTATTTATTATCCCAGCCACTGACTTAAATAATACTTAGATGCACATTAGACTTAATAAAAGAAGGAAAAAAGAATATTCGATGGCAGCCATCTTAAATCACTTTTCTGACGAAAAATATATTCTTAAATTCTATGAAAAACGAAGAGAAGGAAGGAATACTTTTTATCTCTAGAGCAGTCAAAGTCTAAATACCAGCTCTTAAGGAACCCTATGAAATGAAGGAACGACAAAAGGTATATCCAGATACGTCATTTCAAGGGAATAATACTTTTTGTTGAAACATAACATCACTGGACATTTTGTTGCAGGTTTTTTTTGTTCCCAATATAACTAAATTTTTCGCCAAGTATGGTCGCCATTTTAAGTAGCTGTATTAGAGAGCTGTTTAAGTAAAGTAAACGTTTCTTAAGTATTCTGCTAGTATTAAGGGTGGTGGTGCATTCCTTAGGAGTGTAAGACTATCTCCCCCTGGGCCTTTACCCCTCGTATTAATGTTCCTAATATCAGTCATATAAATATTTATATTGATTTGCATTTATACTATTCAATAAATATAATTATTTTCGTCTCCTTACATTATAACTTTATCCCTTAAAGTCATTGATGGTTTATGACGTCATATGGGTGACCTGGTCATTTAATTTGAGGTTGAAAGAAGAAGAGCGTCATATTCATTCATGGCTGTGTCTACCACTTTATCCCCCTTCTCTCTCTCTCTCTCTCTTCTCTTTAATTTATCTCTCCATTGTGGTTAACCATTATAAATGCTACTACACCACTGCTAGCTATTTCTTTTAGCTGTACGCTCCACTGAGATGCTATAAATGCATCATGCACTGATCATTACAATTATTATTATATTATTTTAACTATTATTTTTATTGTTATAGGAACAAAAAGGCGAGCACTAAATACCAAATATGAATAAATAAACGATGGATGAATAATTGACCAGCCTCGAACAGAGGATGGATCTGATGGCTAGCGGGGGCATGGGAGAAAGAGAGAGAGAAAGGTCAAAAGAGGGGGTTAAAATGAATAATAATAACCAATGAATGAATACAACAATGTTCGGAAGAAATGGTCAAACCAACGGATTCTATAAGAGCCACCTAGTTTTGAAGGACGTAAATTAATGATACTCGCATATTTGGGCGTCTACGGCGCCCATATGTTCGCCTTTTGGTTATGGGTAGGTTTTGGAGCTAGTTTGTGAGTGAAACAGACCTTAAAGAATATAAGAGAGGAGAGAAAAAATAATTTTCTGTTTTGTACAAACATTCCTCGTAAAAAGTTTGACTTTGTAAAAAGAATATGTTTTAAGTCACATGAGATGCTTTTTTCTTTTTCTATTTCTCTAACTCCTCCTCCTGTTCTTTTATCCTCTCTTTACCTTGAAAAGTAGGTAGTAAAATCAGACAAGGTCTGATTTTTTTTCTGGTCCTATCACTTTGCAAATAGTTTTATTAGATCCGTCTTGACCAAGGAGATAAATTTATATTCTCCTTGGTCTTGACCCAAGGATTCCATAGGTACCTCAAAGTTCAAATCTGATCAGAAATGTGGGAGGAGATAGCGTGCGGACATACTTCGGACAGAGATTGGTGAATTATTATATAGATTTTAGAAAATGGTTTTTATATAATTATTTTAACACTATAACAAACAACGGGTCCTTTTGACCCGTTTATAAATTTAATTTCTTCGCTCTTAGATATCGTAGAAATCCTTCTTTGTTCAGCTGGATACAGTTGCTTTATTTTTCGTATCCAAATTTACTTTCCCATATCATAAATTTAGAGATCGGCTCATTGCTTTGAGAAAGCCTGGGGTTGGCAGTAGAGGTCGACTGTTAATCGGCGCCGAATATATATTTGTAAAACTATCGGTATCGGGCAATTTTGGCGCCAATAGTTTTACATAGATTTTTTTTGAAGATTGTATTGAAAATATTTTTGATTAAAGCACTGGGCTTTAATATATTTAATATACAGTTGGCCCTCGCTACTTACCCCTCGACATCTCGCAGTTCTTTTACTACGCGACGACGGCTTGGCTCCCGTTTTTTCACGAGATATATTATTTCATAATATATAATAACATCACGACCCTCATATGTATCGCGGTGGTCGTGTAGTGGATCCGGGCCGTCACGACTTTACGAGGTATTAGGTTCATTTAAAATACTTTCATTAATGAAAATATATTAAAATAAGCTCTTTTTCATTTTTCAGGAAATATTATGATAGTCAAGAAGTAACTACTCTTTTAAACTCAAGTAGAAAGTAGAACCCAAAGATTTTTCATTGCGACAAATGAAAAGCAGTTTTGCGAAAGTATATTTATAGTTATTTATTTTCCTTTATTAGTTTATAAATAAAGAAAAACTCTCTGTCGATTAATCGGCTATCGGCCTTTCTATAAAAAAAACTATCGGCCCTCAAAAATCAACTATCGGTCGACCTCTAGTTAGTAGTATAAGAAATATCCTTACTGTATTATACTAATGAGTACCTATAAGTCAATAAAAAGGGGCAGTCACTTTAATTAGCAGATTTATATTGTAATACCGTTTTTGGAAATAAAAAAGACAGAATTAAACCAATAATTGTAATTGTACATGTTTAGAGGGAGAATAATTTGGATTATTGTACAATTTGTATGAATCAAAAATGGAACCATGTTGTATTTTGTAACATATTGGACCCTTTTGGATTACGTATATGGGTATTGATATTTAATTCTTTAACAATAATTATATATATTCTCAGTCTTTTTTGCTCAATTTAGCAAACATAATGTGCGAAGAAGACAATTGAAGGTAAATAAAAAGATTCAACTTATTTGACTGCAAAAAATAGGAAATGATTGCAAAATTTAGAATTGCAGGAACTAAGCTTCAAATAACTATTTTGCTTGTTTAAAATTAGAAAAAATTATAAATTATAAACCAAAAAAAATGATATTCATATTTATATGTCAAGATGGTGTAAGATTTTTTAAATCTTATAAGCAGTAATGAAAATGTACTATATGTGTCACGAAACAAGCCATGCGATAGTTGAGGGATCGTTTTTATGGTAGTTATATATATTTGAAATATTTCAAGGATTTTGAATGAAGCCGCCAATGAGTATATATTGAATGTTATTTCTCAGTTACAGGTAATTGATTAGAATATTTTTACCTTTTAGCAAACGTACCCGGCGGAGAATGTTTACTCTGACACCTCAAAATTAACTATAGAAAAGTTTATTAATATATAACTATGTGTTCAGGAAATAGAGAGGACCGAACAAATAAATAGGCATTTTTATTAGCATATAACAACCACCCACTCAATAACCTTTTTTAGCAAACCAAAATCATCCATATACAATTTTGTCCAAATCTAATGCGCCATATAAATAAATCGTAGAAAATAGTTTTTTTGCATATACTTAACAAAAGAAAAACGAGTGTCCACCACTACAACATTACTCCCTGAGCCCTCAAAATCATTCACAGAAAATTTTGTCAAGATCTAAAGAATCGTTTGGGAGATACAAGGAGACGAACAAACGGAATTCCTATATTATTAGTGTATATAATTTATATTAATTCATAAGTGTGAATGGGGCCCATTTTCGTTTAAAGAAGTGGTGCCATAGTGACGGCCTGTGGGCCGTAAGCGGCCAAAATGGACATCACATTTGGCCCGTTACGTCAGTGGTTGAGAAGTGTTTTATATAAATTGACGTAAGTTAAAAGTATAAATAGCATATCAACATTTTTTTAAATAATTTATACTAAACATAATATTACATTTATACATGAGTATAGACATATATTCAGTACGGGCACATGTAAAAAATATTTAAACTTGTGGTGCCCTCGCAATAGTTGGCCGATTGGGTCTCCTACTACAATCCGTCCTGAACGTGATGTAGGGATGGTGCATTCTTCAGCCAGCCTCCAATATCAGTACTTGTAAAGAAATTAGAATGACTGGATATTGAGTGGCCCTGAAAAGGCTGTTGATGATCAAAAAGCTGGGTCCGCTCAGCCATGAATTTTGGGGCATTCGTGCAGAAGATGACAAATTTAAATTTATTTTTGTATCCTTAATGGTTTTTTAGTGTTTGGTCTTGCCAGGCCAAAAAATGTACCGGTTAATTTGGCCCTCCAAGGTCCCACTTGAAAACAATCTGGCCCTCTGACCGTTTTCATCCTGGCATCCCTGGTCTAAAGCAGTTAATAATGCTAGATTATAGTGCTAATATCTCCTTTTTTCTTACAATTTATTCTCAATATTGGACCGAACATGCTCTTAGTAACATAGAGACCCAAATTGAAAAAAAAAACTTTGACGCCCATGGAGATGGAAATAATATCATATTAAGGAAGCAAACATGCCCCCTAAACGTGGAACAAAAAACTATCCCTTCCTTAGGCATTATTTTCTCAAAAGCTTTAGTATGCACGCGGATGTGAAGTACTTGTTGATCTCCGATCTAAGTCCCGACTATTATAATTAAGAATATCAAAATGAAACTTTTTCTTGTTCGTGATTGGAAAGAAAAGGAGAAGTAATATTAGTAATAAAAAACACTTGGCACAGTGATTTAACCCTCTAACTTGAACGTGATTGATTGAAATAAAATATGCATAAATAATAATAAAAATAAGGTCCTAGATTCGATAGTCATTTGAATGCTCTAATGTTTATTCATATCCTAACAGAGAAAAATCAATCGATCTATAGATCCGGTGGAAAAAAATATACTACCGGTATCAACATTTACCAATCTCCAAATATTCAATCAGGCGTCCCCGCTATGCTATTAAGTCACACCGTTCTCGAACGTGTTGTGAAGAAACACGAAATATATAATATTAACAGTTGACGGAATTTAATAGATTTCACTTATGATGGAAGTTGTGTACTTGAACATATACAGTATGTATTCAGAGCCGTAACAGGACTCTCACCCCCAGGCATTACTAATATTATTATCCCTTAAAGTCCACTATGCAATTAACTATGTTTTCTTTGCATTAGTGTTTGAAAACTAGTCCCTAATATCGGTCATAGAAAACATATGACCGAAATTAGGAACATAGGTTTTTAACACTTATGCAATTTTGTCTTACCGAAAACATAGTTAACTTTATAAGTAAACTTTAAGAGATAACAAATATAGTAATGGGGGGTAAATGGCACGAGGGGCGATTGTCTGGGGGTGGTAGTCTTAAACTCATTCAGAGCAATGGATTCCTTCTTTCTCATGGAACCTTGATCAATAGAGGCAATAATTAACTTGTGCAATATAATAGCATTCGTCTACTGACTGCAATATATTATAATTTAAATAAAGCAACGTCTAAGGGAAGAGGTTTGTGTTATTTGTATCATCCTTGACTATAAATATCTTCATTACCTCGATAAGAAGACAAAATAAGGGTTACCAAACTAGAAAATGCTGGACTACCAATAAGGCATTCTTAAAATTATAAGGTTGTCTAGAGTGTTAAATATTGAAAGAAAAATGCGAATATTCAAAGATTGACATTAAAAAAACTGAACTAAATTGATTACGTAATAACGATTCATAAGTTTTTTTTAAATAAATATTATCAAGTACTTATGTAGTTCAATTATAGCTGTATTTGATCACATAATTTTACATATACCGTAGTCGTATTTGATCAGATTTTGCATAGCATATAAATCTATTTCAACTTAACGTTAAGCCATATTATAACCATCAGCTATGATCCAAAGTATTCCTAAGACTCACATATTCCATTAAAAAAGCTCAAAAAATGATACTTTTAACTCCAAATAAGATGACCTATTTTTATGGGGCCTCTTAAGAGCAATCATATGTAGGACTTAAAATAATCATTTCTTCGTGAAATTAAAATAAACTAGAGGCATGTATACTAGGGTGATAACTTTTTGACTTTTTTTCACATAAATGATTACCTGTAGCACGAATGAATGAACTTTGCTTATAATTGCCTAAAATGACCTTATTTCATTGAACTAACAAAAACGGTCATGCACAAAGCACTTTGAAAAATTCACCCTTAACGTAAATGAGGCTAAACCCTGAGTGACCGGAGCCGCATACCCCTGAAAAGCCACGTGATGGGACGTTTCAAATCCCTTGAATCCCATCGCCAAAGAACGGAAAGAGAGGGTCGGCTGATTGCTGTGGAGCTGAAAGCTTTATGGAGACATTGAACTTCCCGCCTGTATCAGATCAAGCATCCGTGCAAAACTGAGAAAAGCTCCTACAAGAGTATGACGTGCAGGAAAAAGCAAAACTTTGATCATGAATGAACTGTTTGATGTGAGCAAGGTGAAAGGCAGTGGCTTTGCAAAGAGGATAGAACTCTACGAACTACCAATGCGAGCAAAGGCCAGGCGGTATTCTACTGGCAACGTGCCAGTGCCCAGACCACCACCCATCCAAGCGAAGGAATACATGAAGTGGATGTGTCAATTCAGCAACTGAATCCAGCTCTGTAGCATTATATTTTTTGAAAAGGTACGGATCATGTGACACTAGTGAAGACAGTTCTATGGAAGATGAGGCTGCACATCAACAAGCACAAGGAGGCATAACCCACTGGTGTTGCCAAAACGACTGTTACAAGCTCAAGCTATCGACCCACAAAGCAGCAAAGGCAGCCGTCAGCTTTCAGATGTGGGCATCGAGATCCGGACCCCAAGTCAGCCAGGAATCCACAAAGCTCTCTACAGGAGAGCTGCTGAAGTGAAGCAGCACTGGTTAGCACACGTCATCAGAGAAGTGGAGCTTGCACTTCGATGGTAAAAAAATCAATGACATTGAAAACAAGCAGTGGTCCTAAAAAATGAAACAAAGGAAATCAAATTGACTGTGTTCAATTGAAGGACGGTACAGCTGCAACCATTGCAAAAGGGCTCCAGGATGTCTTGCAGGAGAGTTCAACTTGTGGGGATCAATTTTGATGATAATTGCCGACACGACAGCGTCAACACCGGGGAAAGTCTGGTGTTGTCATTCGGCTGCAGCAGATGTTTGAAACAGATGGGAGCACCATACCCAAGTTAAGTTGTCAGCACATGTGCTCGATCGCATCCTCTGTATTGTCATTGACAAGAGCTCCATGACTCGACCAAGTCCCTGGGTATGAGTAATTCTATGTGAAGGACTTGGTGAGCAGTATGACCAATTGAAGGCAGCTTTCAGCAATGGAAAAGCGGAGTCAAGGAAACAGTGGTTGGAGAGATGACATGAAATTTCTGTATCACCTACTGTGTCTTACGACACTTCACTAAGAAAGATGAGGTCGCTATGTTACTTTCAGCAGATTTCCTAGCATCAGCAATGCACGTGGAACTCTCGTTCCATTCTAGCCTCCTGCATAATTCTGAGCCGAAAACTCGAACCAGGCTGCTGTTAAAAGCTGTTCATTTATTTCTTACCCATGGGCCGGCCATGGTTTAGAACACTTGTTCCGCAATGAGGATTTCGAAGAACCTATCATCTGCTCTGGATAGATACACACAAAAGGTCTCAAATACTTAGAAACCCCACTGGAAAGAGATGAATCGCCCATCAATATTGC
>CP045896.1:8040784-8091022 GCA_013387185.1 Caligus rogercresseyi
CTGATCCATGCAGTCCTGCGAGTCCTTTAAATCCACTATTCCAATATTGCCATTAATAATCAGCTACTCTTGCCCCTAAGACAATGCCATCAGTGGCGTCTTACCAATTGGCAAGCTTTCATCTAAAGACTTTAAAAATGATTTTATACTATACAGAGCTGGGATTCGGTACGGTACATATTATTATACCGCACGATCGATATCGGTAGATAAGAAAGTAAATTTATTTATTATCTGCTCTCTGACTTCTTCATATGCATTTAGTATCGGACAGTTATAACAAAAGACAATTAAGTACATAATTTGCTATAATTGTTTAGAGATTATTTGAAGTTTAATATATGTTATTTTATATAAATCATAATTGCACTCGGATTTGAAGGAAATGGAATGCCAATAGCAAAACAAATTATTTTATTAACTGTCTTTTGTTAGTCGTTGTCCGATATTGAATGCGCTTTCAGCTCCGGAGTTGTTTATTTACTTTTCAAATTTCAACTTTCACACCAGGTAACAAGCTTCCAGTTCTAAATACCGATTTACATTCGGTAGTCGCAGCTCTGATAATATGTCATTACAGTATGTTAAGACAAATTTATTCTTTGTACCCATAACGTTGTTTTTATGTTTTTTTTACTGTGCTTCTTTTTGTATCTTATCGATTTTTGAAGTGTCTTTGTGTACTTTATTATATAGTTTGATTTTTTATGTAATTGTTTTGTTATTGATGTACATGTCAATTATTACATCTTTTCTGCTTACTGCATAAAAGATTACCAATTTGGACAACAACAAAAAACTCTCTCTCGGAGAAAAAAGAAAAGAAATTGAGTCGCCAGATCAAAATATTGATCCTAATTTTTAAGCTTTTGAGGATCATGATAAAAGCATCCCTATTCCAAGTAAAAATGAGTAAATCAACAGAAATTAGCACTTAATAATTCAAAGCAATAAACATATTTTGTGTAATCTCTCTGAAACATATACACTGCGCTATATTAGACTAAGTTGACTGAGAGGAGTTAATTGATAAGTCATTTATTTATAATTAGAGGAAAGTTACCGAACGAACAAGTACAATTACTGAAAATGATTGAACTTGATGGAACAGCATTGTTCTATGTCATTAGCATAACTTTATTCATAAAATCTCTCTTGAAGTATTATCATTACAGACTATTATGAAATACTTTGTAACTTTTTTATAGAAAGCGTTTTTTATTGATCATAAAAAAGATCAATCAACCACCTCGCAATGTATTTGCACAAAGGCATGAACACTATTAATAAACATAACATATATATCTGCGACATCTTTATGTAGATTGAAGCATAAAGCATATTATTAAAGATTTACATAAGAAAATAAATATCCAATATAGTTTCTCTCTATCTGCATTGATTATACGCATTAGTTGCTACAGCATCCAATAAAGGGCTTAGAGATAATTTCTATGAATATTCTGGGGGATCTTTTTGTTCCGAAGAAATGATTATTAGGTATCATTTTATAGTATTTTCTGAGGAAAAAGTATTTTAAAAATTGGGAAGGGATGTGTCTTTAAATAAATATAAACAAAAACTAATATTTCAAGTGAGAAATAAAGTTTTGTTATGGTATTTTTAACGTTTTACATTTATCAATGTGATATCTTGATTTATCCTTATTTCAGGGTTTTAAAGTTTAAATTCCCTTATTTTGTAAACCATGATGACTCACCATCATCCATTTCTAGCCCTCCAATGAGACCCCGGAGAAAGTTATTATTGTTTATATTATTCTTTCCCTCTCCCCTCCCCCTTCAATAGCCATTTTGCTGCAAGATCAATGACGCCTTCCTTTCCGGCACAGGTACAAGCAGGCAAGCTTGATGCATCAACAGCAGCTCTTCAGCCGGCTAGAAAGTCTGCTTTTGTAGTACAACGGTTTTCTTTCTTCCTTTTTATAGCAAAGCGGGCTCGGTTCGGCTACAAAACCGTTGTATTTATACGCCATCTTCCTTTCCTTTCCCCAGCATTCGCTTCTCAGAGGTATAGCATTGGACGCCTTCATATACACCATTGTTGTTTCATCGCTTCAGGTGGACGTACGTCAATTTCTTTCTGGGGATCTTATTTGACCATCCGAGTTGGGAGGAAACCGAATCGTCTGCGAAACGTAAGTATTATCTGAATATCTTTCATTTGGGAACGTCCACTTTCTTATATCACTTATGTTTGAATAGAAGAGCAAAACCCTACCTACACATTTAATATATTAATTACTCGTCAAACGAGGCATTCTTTGTTTTTAAATCAAGTTTCATTAATAGTTTTGGTATAACTCACGGTAATCGAGGGCTTTAAGCCAATGGGAGAGGTAAAAGAGCCTCGGTTAAAACGACTCTCAACCTGATAGGTGAATATGAGCAAGTGGGAGGAGTCTCACTGTAACACACTGTTGCCAAATGACTCCTCCTCAACTGGCCTTTAGGCTAAGGTTTTGCTATTCTGCACATCATATTTCGATATGGGTACAAGGCTACTCAAGAGATATATCATTGATTAAGTAACTTTGGTTGGTGTTGTGTTGAATCTAGTCATCTGGTTCTTTTGGATTTCCTTCATGCTTTGACTTGTCAAGACGCCATCATGGCCATGTTGGCTATGAAGGACTTCGGGTTGGCTGTAGCTCTAGTTGGCTATGCAGTGAAATAGTTGGTACTTATTTAATTTGATTAAGAGGCTGTGTTGATTTGATACGAAGACCTTTTGCAACTGAAACGGGACGAATGACTTACTAACTTATCTCAGCATTATTACATAAGTTCATAATTTAAATTAAGGATTCTAATGGGGAACTGACTCACCACAAATAGAGTTTGTTGTGATATTGTAGTGTAAAACAATTTGAATGACGACAATCCATGTTCAACTTCCAAGGGTTTGATGTAATTCCTGGGTTGGTTTGATGATATCCACACGGATACTACTCCCATTCCATCGAACCACAAGGCCCAAAATATCTATATGGGATGATGCACTATTTTATGAGGTTGGCTATCATTTTAAAGGGAAATACTTTATTTGAGCATACAACACCTATTATACAGGGCAAGGACACCTTCATAAGACTTGGTCGGCGTCCAATTCAATAGATAATGCTTCTTAGAGCAACAACCTGGGGTGGAATACAAAATATGTGACGTCAATTTAGTTGGATAAAAATAATAGTCCATGTATTATATATGACCATTTTGTAACTTGAGGGATGAAAAGGAAAAAAGATGTGGGTCGTTCTTTCAAAGGTTAAATAATTCAAAAGCCCACGCAGACACAAGTGTAAACAAATAAGTCAATAATTCATTTTATTTATTATTTAAGTTTGTGGATATTTGCGCTTGCTTCTCAACTATATTCAACCCCAAGTAAAGAATCAATGACATTAACTTCTTAAGAACCTCAATGAATGAGCTTGCATGAGTGTATTTTTATTGTTTATCGTGGTTGAGGTTTAAAGTGTAACTAGATTCAACACTGTACTGATATTTTTATTATTCTATAATTCATTATCTACTGTTAATGTGTGTGTATAATAACTGAAGGTTTACTTTAACAGGGTTTCAACTACTACTTCTACTACATTGAAAGAGTGTGTATAAGAGAGTATTCACTTATAGAGAATGGCGAATTACGGTTACGGCGGTGCAGGTCCTTCAGCGCCACCTCCTAGTGGAGGTTTCGGCGGGCCACCCAGCGGAGGGGGTTATTCTCAGGGTTTGTCAAGTGGGGGTTACTCTGATCGGGGAGGCTATGGGGGAGGTCCTCCCTCTGGCGGTGGTGGCTTCAATGGCCCTCCTCCAAGAGGAGGAGGAGGGGGCTATGGCACCGGTGGATACGGATCCGGCGGAGGAGGCGGAGGCTATGGTTCTGGAAATGAGGGCTATGTCTCTGGCAACGGGGGTGGTGGATATGGCTACGGTGATGGTGGCGGCGGCGGCTTTGGCCGTGGTGGTCGCGGTCGAGGTGGCCCACCACCACCCCGCGGAAGCAATGGTGGCCCTCCCCCCAGAGGCCGAGGAGGCTTCGGCCGCGGCGGTGGAATGTCCGAAGGCTACGGATCCGAAGATAAAATCCAGTCTGAGAACCAAATTTTCATTTCTGGTCTCCCCAAAGACCTCATGGAGGACGACATCGCTCAGTTTTTCGGCTCAATTGGTGTGATCAAGAACGATAAGCGCACCGGAAAGCAGAAGATATGGATTTACAAGGACCAGAATGGAGATCAGAAGGGCGAAGCCACCGTGACCTATGATGACCCCTCTGCAGCACAAAGCGCCATCAGTTGGTTCGATGGGAAGGAGTTCAACAACAAGCCAATCAAGGTTCAGATGGCCATGATTAAGGCCCCTCCACCCGGCGGATATGGAATTCGAGGTGGCCCACGTGGTCGTGGAGGATTTAGTCGAGGTGGGCCACGTGGCGGACCCAGAGGAGGCGGATTCGGCGGCGGCGGTGGTGACGGCGGCGGATTCGGTGGATCCCGTGGAGATGGACCACAAGGCGGTGGCGGACAACAAGCTAACTTCTCTTCTCGCCCTGGTGATTGGACTTGCCCCAACGAGACGTGCGGAAACACAAACTTTGCTTGGAGAAACGAGTGCAACAAGTGTCGCAGTGCGAAACCAGAGGGTGCCGGTGGACCTCCTGGCGGCGGTGGCTTTAGAGGCCGTGGTGACCGACGCGGTGGTGGTGGATTTGGTCGTGGCGGACCTGGAGGTGACCGACGCGGTGGTGGTGGTTTCGGCATGGGCCGCGGCCGTGGTGGTCCCATGCGTGGCTCCGATCGAGGGGGTGGACCCCTCAGACGCGACCGAGGTCCCAGTGGACCCAGACACCAACCCTACTAATATAACAACCCTCCTCCTCTTCCTCTCATTTACTTCGCCCCTGATCAGATCTAGAGTAGTATTATACCCCACTTGCAAACCTCCCCCCGCCCCCCTCTTTCACCAACCTCAGGTTTCAAAAGAAAGGGAATCTTATGCAGACCTGCATATAGGAGTGTCCCCTCCATACCAACTTTTTTTTACCGGAATTTGTGTATTACTAATATAATATGATGAATATAAAATGTGATTTGTTCAAACTACACATATGTGTGTATGTGAGTGTATATAATTATAAAAAGGTTGAAAATTTGGATACCCCCATCGGTTTTTATATGAAACAAAACTAGTAGTACTTTACATTTTGTTTTTTGAGATCTCAAGATTATAATAATAAACAAATATTTGTTGTTCTCATATATTATTCTCTTATTTATTTATGTAAGCACTCGAGGGACATCCTTGAATTCCCCTCTACATATAGTAATAAAAGGTATATGAACCGTGTCCTTTTTTGGTTTTTTGGGCGATCTCTTATGGTTCAGAGTCATACTCAATGATATAATATCAACGCTTGGTTTAGAATTAAACACAAGGATGCGAAATGCTATGTTTTATTAGGTCTTCATGTTGTACTTTTTTCGTAGTTTATTTTATTTTTCTATTAATAGTTATGGGTGAAACAATACATGATGTTACTAGCTTAAAATAGAAACTTCCAAAAATATGTCTCGAAGTGGTTGAGCGTTGTTGAGGGAAATACGTTGGGAGGGCTCTGGGTCATTCAGCTATCGGGTATATATTACTTTTATTGAATACCTAACTGAGCACAAAACTAACTGCTTCTATGCTTCATTATCTACTTATCAAGAGTGATGATGAAACGTGAAAAAATAAATAAATAATATTGAACTTACTTGCATTACAAACACTAGAAACTTGGTTGTTTTACAAGGAATATACATCAATGAACAATGAAACTAATAAATGCAATGAACAAATATTTTCAATTCACAATTGATAATTATTTTACTTCAATTAGTTCAATAGTGAAAGATATACATTGTATTTTAATTTTTATTTTCTGATCAACCTCTTCGCGTGTCGTTTGCCTGCGGGGGTCGTTAAGTTGGCAGGTTTAATTAGGATTTAGGGAATAATTAAGTATATTCGGATGTTCACTGATAGACCTGAGAAAATGTGGGTTACTGATAGGGATTTTTTAACTGTGGTTTAAGAGGTTAGGCTTGTGTATTGGTTGATTTATGGAGGAGACCCCTGGATTCTAGCCAATTTATGGGGCTGCCTAGCCCCGGTTTGGCCACTTACTACAAGGTTCGCCCAACATACATCCCCGTATTCACACGTAACTCATGAGAGGTAATGTATTTCTTTATCTGATACGACGTAATTGGCTTGCAGCAATAATTGATTCTTCCTATTGGTTATCCGTACCAAGGTCTGAATAATTGGTTATTAGAGCAAAATAGAATTGTTAACAAATGATATTCATTAATTGAAGTTGTCTTTCGAAATTATCATTTGATGACGGTGCTATTTATTTGTTGCTATTTTTCTACCCTCAACTTACCAGAGTATAAATTAAATGCAAATTAACCTGACGGCCAAATATGAGTGTATATACAGAGTGTATCAGCAAAATTTAGAAAATCGTAAATCAATTTTTGCTTTACTTCTAGAAACTTTATTTGAGCTTTTATAAAGAAGCTTCTGAAACAAAATTTAAAAAGAAAGATTTTGGCAATCTTTCTTATGCTATATAGCCTCCTTAGCTTCAATGGCTGCATCAACACGGTGGCAGTAAGCAGCACAGCTCTTCTTGATGAAGTCGGTAGACATGTTGGCCCAAGCAGCAGTGATGGATGCCTTGAGAGAATCCACATTGAGATGGGGAGTGCTGTTGGTCTCCCTCTCCAAAAAGCCCCACACAGCAAAGTCCAGGGGATTGAGATCTGGGTTTGAGGGTGGCCAGTAGTTTGCTGGCCAGAAATCGGCAAAATTCCTTGAGCAGAAGTCCTGGGCCAACTTTGATGTGTGGGAGGGAGCTCCATCCTGAGTCCACACATAGTGGCCACTAGGGTAATTCGCCTTCAACCAGGGCAAAACATGGTATCTCAGGAGTTTTACGTAGACATGGGGTCAATTTTCTCCCCGACCCCAAAATAGTACGGAGGCATGGTCTTCCCGTCAGATGCCACGACTCCTAGAACCATCACATGGGCTGGGTGTTTGGTTCTGTAGACTCCCTTGACCTCATCTACTGACTCCGTAAGGTACCGATCGTTTCTCCGATTGTAGACTTGGCCCACTGTAAAAATCTCCTTGTCTGAGAAAATTATCACAGTGGACTTCTTCTTGTGAAAGGTTGAACGAATTTTGGTGCACCTTTCGAGCCTTCATTGCCTCGGTTAAAAGATGCCTGGGCCTCTTGATATAAGATTGCAGGTCCAGGTCAATTTTTAAAGCCCTTGACATGGTAGAAGTATCGACATCCATGGTCCGAGCCAGTCTCCGAATTGACTTTGTGGGATTCTCCTTCACTGCCTCCTTAACCTTTCCCAGAAAGTTCTCAGTCCTCTTCTTATTTGCTCCTCCACTGCTGGGAGTCCTGCCAGTACCTTTTCCATCTTTTAGAGCCTTTGAAACATTGTAGACTGTAGCCAGAGAGCAGCCAACAATCTCCACGATCTCTTTTTGTCCACTTTGGCCTTAAGAAGGTCAGCGTTCCTCTCACGATTCTTGTCATGACTCATGGTGAAGAGTGAGTGAAAATTATGTTTACTAATAAGTGCTCTACATGGCTGGTACAACAGGAAGTTTTAATGTAATAAATCACTAAAGCTCGCCCCAGGGCAGCCAGAGACAATTAAACAAAATTCTAAATTTTGCTGGTACACTGTACATACTACTACAACGTTCTTTGACTTGTAATCATCCACATTCCGTAGTCAATCTAATAGGTCCCACTAAATTGCTTGCGGGCTGCACCATCTGTATTCCTCTTCTTTCTTATCCCTTTGCAGACGGTTGGGTCTTGGATGGAAACCCTTTCTTGTTTTCTATTTTACTGCGTTTATTTGTAATTCTTTATTAAAAACTCTTATCGAATACATTTTTTTTCCGCTTAAGATTTTTTATATATCTTCATCAACAAACAGTGTAGATAAAATACACATAAGATAATATGATAAATAAAAACATAAATCATGCAGTTGCGTAAAAACAATACATAAATGAACATAAAATATCGAATACATTTTTTATTTTTTTTACCTTTATGTATCGCTGTTGCAACTTAATTATATAAAATATGAACCAAATACAAGTGTATAAGAACTTTTACTTGCAAATAAATACTGGTTCTTGTTCTGTCCGAAGATTTGAAGCTGGGTTCACTTTGATTGATATCAAATTATCGGGACTGTCACAACAGGTATTATATATATTACACTCTGCGTATTTTGCAGCATTTATGATATAAAGTATATTTTAATACGTTTGCTTCATTTCTCAGGTAAAAATCTGTATATATTCATTAAAATAATAGTGTTAACAGCAGCATCTCTTATTACGATCGGTTGTGTGACTCCCTCACGAGGAATACAAGGGGTGGGCGTATCATCATACATTCGGGCTTGGAGAATCTAAAATGGAGTATTTAAAATGAACAAAACACAGGTTTCAGGTAATGGTACGCAAGTAAAATCAAATATAATGTATATTAAACCTATTTCCTTCGGTGAACCTCAGGTTGGGAATTAATTGCATTATGAATTCGTCAGATAGCGAGTTTTATAAGCAAGCTACCTAAGATGATCGGTGGTCCCCTTCTATCTCTTGTTGGTGCAAAAAAAGATATTTTTAAATGTGTTAATTCTTTTTCATACAATTTATAATACAAATTGTAGTAATTTTGTAATTGTAGAATTTCAGTACGTGCGTGGGTTAAATTGAGTAAATATGAAGTCTGTTAATTTAATAACAGAACATACATTCTGAAGACGGTCCCATTAATTAACAAATATAAACAGTAAAAAAATATATGCTTCTTGCGTTTGCCATTAAAATGTAAATACATATATGCTAATACATTCGGTTTTTAAATATTCAATTTGTAAGAATTACTCGTGCTTATAGAGCATCACCAAGGTGAACAAAATGTTCAATAATTCAATCGAAGCATTAGGACTGAATAAATTGGATCATTGGATCCAAAAGTAGCCCAGAAATGTATTAAAATCTAAAATAGATTATAGATTGAGTACGGCTATTTTTTAGTGTTTGTTTTGATTCGAATTCCTTATAAATATTGAATTATTATTAAAAAATTAACTTAATGCATAACATTCAAATTTGCTTCAATTTTAAGTCATATTTTGCCTCTATATTTACAGGTCTATCTACCCTCTTCGGTGCTTCGGATCTCTTCACTCCTCGGCGGATTGACAATTCTTGGACAACGGCGGATATTCTCGTTGCTTGAACACTAACTAAATATACTTTTCTGATTGTTTTTCTGGAATAACTATCTACCCTGCGAAAGAAACACTCATTACTATTGATTTCATTATCATCCCTCCTAAAGTCCCTGTGCCAGTGATTTGAACTTCGTATTCTAATGCCAAATAAAAAAATCGTCTAGATCATCTTAAACCATTTGTTTTATTTTTCTAAAAAAATGAGCGTTCTTAATGATGTAAATTTTATTTTTATTGAATGCAATTCTATGGATGTCAAACGAAAGTAGCCAACGAATAACCTGATCGGTTTACGAAGATAATTAGATGAAAACCAATGTTATTCCAAGCGTATCTTGGATTTGTACTTTCATTTATTGATATTCATTAATACTTGATATCGATGATAGATGGGATATATCACTGGTAAAGCTCTGTTACGGTGGGGACCCATCAGTAAATCATAAGAACGGGATATTATCTCAGTTGTGATAATTTGTACGAAAATCAACGAAATAAACAGGGATCAATGACAAACTTAAATCAATACAACTTTTCCTGTATTAAGTGCAATTTTCAATAAAAATAGTTAAGCTGAGGTTTATAACTATATTTTCTACATAATTTACATTAGATAATGACAAACATGCTACAAATATGTTTTATTGGCTTAATCGGATACTTATTGAGACGGTCATGTTCCTTTCTGTTATACTTGTCATTACCTATTACACTATGTAACAAAATTAAGGTCTTTGTTTGCCCCTAGGCTGAAATTCCTAATTTGAGTCCCATTTTTTACGTAGACACCAAAAATGTCATTTAAAATTTCGTCCGAATAAAGGTTTGGCCTTCATGACCTTTTTTTGAAAATCATGATTTTCATCATTTCTAATGGTTCAGGCCCAGTTATCTTCGTGCAAAGTAAGAATAACCACAAATGTCAGTAGTATTTATTTTTCTCTCTATATCTGTTTATTTCAAATCCGTTTTTATAATTTATATATCTTTCGTACTAATCTAAAAAATCGGCTTTATATTTCAAAAAGTTGACCATATTTTAGTGTTCTATTTAAGCGGCGATATATTTCTGTTTAGAGTCTATTGACTATAATCAATATATATATATTTTTGGTATATGTCTATGCATTTCAGAACAATTTTCATAATTTGGATATCTGGCATGAAAGTAAAGAAAATATCAATTTAGGAGGACGAAGTATTGATCATATTAAGTAACTACTTTTAGGTTATTCATTACTGATGTTAGAAAAAGTACATGAAATAATAAGTAAGTCATGCTAATGAGTAAATATAAAAAATAATCATTTAAGTCTTTTAGCATCATACGCATACATAACTAAATATACTTTTATTATAGCCAAAAAATCTTAATCCTTCAAATATTTATGATTAACTCACCAAACATATTTTGCCTCAATACTCCGGCTTATCAAAAGCTAAAATATAACTTTTGAACGATAATCCAGCAGCCGTAATTGTCAAGAGCTCAAGTGATATTTTTTGACACCATAAACCTTTTGATGATATTTATGAAAAATCACCTTTTATGGTAATTCCAAGAAAAATATATTTTTTACAGTTTCTTAAACTATGGTTCTCACCCGATTTTTTTGGCCGAAATTAAATGCATCCACGCCCTGAATGAACAAATTAATATTTTAAGAATGAGTTTGAGGAAAGCTCAACAAAATATCTTCAAACGACCGCAAAATTTTTTTACATTGAATTTTTTAAACAAAAATATTTGTGAAAACATCACCTTTTTAACATAATTATTTCATTAACATTATTTTGGTAAGAGAAAAACCGATGACCACATTCTTGGATAAATAAATCTACAACTTCTCCGGAAAGATTTTGTTTACTTCTTTGTTGAACACCATTCATTTGGTTACTTCCAAAACACAATTTTACATTTATATATTACGTGCAATTTGATTGCAAATACCTCATAAATTTCCTAGGATTGAGGACAATATGGTCATAAAAAAGTATCTTTAAACAATCGAATTGTACAATTTTATTTAAATAGTATATGAAATTCCCTAAACCTCCTTTAATGTTTGTTTTCTTGGTTGTTGAGTGAATAGATTCCTCATTTGGACGTAAAATTAATAAACAAGGTCAATAAAAAACAGGCTCTCTGTTGTATATAACATTTTCCTTTCTACACGATTTAAAATAGTATACGAAAAAATATATTTGATCGGCTGGATAAACAACATCATTATGGAGATGCTTATTTATATTTGTGTTGTAATATTATTTGCCATTTCCAATTGTTAATCATTCAGAAAGAAAAATCATAAGAGATACTATTTTTTACTATAACCCCATAAATAAAAGACTCTATTAACATTAATCCCTATTTATTTACATTAGCCTTTGTCATTATATGACAAGTGTTGACGTAAAATGTGCACGAGACCTATGCACTTATGCATGCATCAAAATCCCACAGTATTATCAAACAATGATTACACTATGTAACAGGATTTTGCCCTGGGCTGAAATTTTTAATTTGAGTCCCATTTTTTACGTAAATTCCAAAAATGCCACTCAAAATATCGTCCGAAAAAAGGATTTTCATCATTTTTAATGGTTCACGCTCAGTTATCTTCGTGCAAAGTAAGAATAACCACAAATGTCAGTAGTATTTATTGTTCTAGTATGTCAATGCATTTCAAATCAGTTTTTATAATTTGAATATCTTTCGTACTATTCGAAAAATAGGCTTTATATTTCAAAAAGTTGATCATTTTTTAGTGTTCTATTTAATCGGCTATATTTTTGTTGTTTCAAGTTTATTGACTATAATTAATATATAATATTTTCGTATATGTCAATGCATTTCAGAACAGTTTTGATAATTTCGATATCTGGGATGAAAGTAAAGAAAACATCAATTTAGTATGAACAAGTATTGATCAAATGATATAAATAATAAATCATGAGGTTGCATTACCTATTATTGTGATTTGTTACGATGAAAAAAACATGTTTGCCTTTTATTTGCAAGTTCCTTAAATAATTTGAATATTTGGAGAGTTACTGTGATTTGGAAAATGGGATTTAGATTATTTAAGAAACTCTTAGAGAATTCCATTAAGGAACTTGCAAATAAAAAGGCAAACACGTTTTTTTTCTTCGTAACAAATCACAATTATAGGTAACGCAAAAATTGATATTTTCTTTACTTTCATCCCAGATATCCAAATTATAAAAACTGTTCTGAAATGCATTGACATATACGAAAATATATTTTATATTAATTATAGTCAATAAACTTGAAACAAAAAAATATAGCCGCTTAAATAGAACAATAAAAAAATGATCAACTTTTTGAAATATAAAGCCTATTTTTTCGATTAGTACGAAAGATATCGAAATTATAAAAACTGATTTGAAATGCATTGACATACTAGAAAAAAATGCTACTGACATTTGTGGTTATTTTTACTTTGCACGAAGATAACTGAGCGTGAACCATTAAAAATGATGAAAATCCTGATTTTCAATAAGACCATAAAGTCCAAACCTTTGTTCGGACGATATTTTGAGTGGCATTTTTGGAATTTACGTAAAAAATGGGATTCAAATTAGGAATTTCAGCCCAGGGGCAACAAAAGACCTTAATTTTGTTACATATTGTTATAATTGATGTTTTTAAATACCGGGATATTATTTTTCATATTGTTTTATTAATTGTCATTCTTTGAAGATGTGTATCCATAACTTATGTGGGTGTAGGGCAGGGTATGTAAAAAAACCCAAAATTTTGAAACCCCCCGAAAAAAACCCGGGTTTTACCGTGTTTTTTTTCGAAATTCGGGTTTTTACATACCCTGGTGTAGGGACTTGATTTTAAGTTATAATGGTTATTAATATGGATTTGTATATGTTCTTCTCCATGCAAATAAAGTATTTAAAAAAAATTACATCATAGTTCCATAAAATTTTATTAATACTTTTCATATAGAGATATACAATTACAACGGACTTGATAGACCATAAGTTATACTTTGATAAAGAAAAAATGGGTCTGTATGAATATATTATAACAATATTAATACAATGACGGGTAAGTATTCATTATAAGAACAAATCTTCCAAATATTCATCGAAATGCTCTTCCCTCGACTTTTCTTTTCGACTGTGACGGGTTCTTTCCAAACCCCAGTTGACTTCGATGGTGCCTTCTCGCTCAAAGAAGAAGAAGGGAGAGGGGATGAGCCTCTCGCCCGCTTGGCTTCGGAGGAGTCCTCCTCCTCTTCGTCTCTCCCAGAAGACTTCCGCTTGCTCTTCTTCTTTTTCTTTTTCTGGTTACTTCCTTTTTCTTATGACAATAGTTGAGCTTGTAGGAGCAATCCGGACAGAGGCGGACCTTGACAAGAGCGTTGTGGGACTCCTTATTCTCTTCGTAGGCGAAATTGACTTCCCAAGAGCGAAGACCGGAGTCCTCGCTGCATTTACGAGACCCGCAAGAAAACTGTCCCTTTCCTAGAATAACAAAAATAAATTTACAATAAACTATCTGCCAATTTATAAATAGGCCTGAAATTCTTGGGAACGATACATTTTAGCTATAATATTAATATTTTTTGTTTTTACTAGCCCTTCACATTTTTAAATTTATTGTTGCTTATTTCATCTAAATATTTTCTTGTCTTTTTAATATTATATTAATAAAACAGATTTAAAAAAAATTATATGACCAAAAAAATGTGTTAATTATGATCTATGGTATATAAAACATACAAAGACGGTGCCTGGAGGAAATGTTATTAAAAAACATCATAATAAAAGGAAAATCAAGACATACGAAAAAAGTGGTTGTAATACATGAGTTGGCAAATATTTGAGTGAAATAAAGTACCTCAATATTATCTAAACAATTTTTGAATACAACTAATTTTTATTTATTATTTCATATAGATAAGAAATATAGTTTTGACAAATTTTAGATGTATTCCACTCAAACCCTTGCCTACCATGTATTTTGACCGTTTTTTCTATTTCTTCTTCTAGATCATTCTTTCTTAGAAGTTATTTCCTTGACCGTTTTTTTATATATCTATTTACACAACTAATATTTAATCTATTTTATTTTCGATGAATTTCTATTCCTTACACTATGTAACAAAATTGAGGTTTTATTTAGCCCCCAATCTGAAATTCCTAATTTGTGTCCCATTTTTACGTAGATTCCAAAAATGTCACTAAAAATGTCGCCCGAAAAAGGTTTGGCTATTATGACCCTTTTTTGGAAAAACATGATTTTCATCATTTCTAATGTTCACATCCCTTTATCTTCGTGCAAAGTAAGAATAGCAACAAATGCTATAAATATTTATTTTTTTCTAATATTTCAATGCTTTTCAAATAAATTTTTATAATTTCAATATCTTTCATAGTAATTGAAAAAAAGGCTTTATATTCCATAAGTTTGATGATTTGTTAGTGTTCTATTTAAGAGGTCATACATTTTTGTTTAAAGTCTAATGACTATAATCAATATCTTATATATTTTTGGCATATGTCAATGCATTTCTGATCAGTTTTTATACTTTCGATATCTGGGATGAAAGTAAAAAAACAATAATAATTGACTAAGATGAAGTATTCATCATATGAAATAAATACATATAAATATTTCCAACGAGGTTGCGCTAATATTATTGTGAAGAGAATTACTGTGATTTAGAAAATGACATCCAAATATAGTTTTCAAATTATTTAAGAAACTTGTATTAAATATATTTTTCTTTGTAACAAATCAAAATAATATTTAGCGCCACAGTATCAAAAATACCTATATGTATTTATTTTATATGATTTTTTCGATTACTACGAAATATATTGAAAATATAATAATTCATTTAAAAAGCACTGAAATACTAGAAATAAATATTTATAACAATTGTTGTTATTCTTACTTTGCACTACGATAACTGGTTGTGAGCCATTAGAAATTATGAAAATCCTGAATTTAAATTCTATACTACACATTAATTATCCTCAAACTGAATAACTCTTAAATTGCCATCATTTGCAGAAAAAAACAAATAATTTGGTAAAAACTAAAACAAACTACAAAGCATGATGTAATAAACCGTAAATTTATTAAAATTGTTTTTGACAAATGTTTATAAAAATGAATAATTAAAGGATTCACGCATAACAATGTAGAAATAAACAATTTTTGTAAATGAATAACTACGCTACACAAAATGATTATTCTAAGATATCTAATCCATTAATGAACTGGGATACGCCAATTCATATTTACCTAAGCCCATAACCGTTAAGCCATAAAAGGATTCAAGACTTTGACGCAATGCTTTTATTTTAGTCGTCCATTATTTTTTTATGTTTTTTAAACACATTTTTTGGATTTGGCAATCAGATGTTGATAGCATGCAGGCATTGAAACCTATGCTTTAGCGTTGCCTCTCATGAATGGAGTTCTGACCTGATCGTCATGGATACCTACACAGTTATTCCATCTGTTACTTTGACATTCTAAGATTATCAACTATACCTCAATAAACGTTCTAAAATTGATGGATTACCCTTTTTCTCATGATTTTTTAAACACTGAATGTACGTCATATCGCGTGTCAAACCGTAAGGATGGCGGGCCGAAATTGCCTCTCGGGCCGCTATTTACTAACCCCTGCCATGATAAAGCATCATGGTGTATGTATTCTTACCAACGGTGACTTCTTTCTGTGTCCTCCATCGCATGGCCACTTGATTTTTGAGATATCTGCTTAGGTCACAGATGGCATATTCCTTAAAGAGTCTTTCCCAGTACTTTTTGGCAAGCGCGAGCTCCCAAGGAAGTTCTTGGCCCTCGGCACTCTCCTTCCAGATGAAGCGATGGTTCTTTTCGATGACGTCTATGTCGCTGATGCCGGTTTTACCCTCCTTTGATGGAAGAGAGGAGGAGGAGGAGGCGTAGTGCTCTACGAGGCGACGGTGACGATCATAGAGAGACTCAACCTCTCGATAGTACTCCGGACGACCAATGTTCTCCCTTTTGCTTATCTCACGCTTTGGACGGGTTGAAGGAGCAATCGAGGAATAAGAGCGGCTCCCCCCCATACTACTTCCGGCCTCTCCGTCGGAGTCATAGTTCGCAGATAACTCCAGTCGACTCATGATACTCTGAATATCTTAGAATACTTGATTACATTGATGTGATGGAATGTTTTTTGTTTTGATTAGGGTTTCATTTTGTCCTCGTGAGAGGGAGACTCAAGTCATATATGCAGCTAACTCCAGTCATATCCCTAAATTCGTTCAAATAATCACGAATGAACCTTTTTAAAGGCTTATGAGTGGAACACCGTTCCGTGGAAAAATCAATTGATGAACGGGAGGAGAGCTCTTGCAACGGAACTATATAAATCTACTTTTGGCATTGTATTGCATTTTTGTTATTAAAATGATACTGAATAACGGGTATCATTTTCTCATTATATCCCATAAATCGCAATCCATTAGCATACTATACGGGGATTACTGTATAAAAATAAAGTTTATATTAGGCTCAAAACATTTTTACAAAGCTTAGAAATATAGTATCTTGCAAAATTTTCATACGCAATTTTATCTTGGCTTTCTAGATTTTTTGTAATTTTCTTGGAAGCCATATAAAATAAAGAAAATAGTCCTTCCGTATCTGGATTCTTTAAAAATAACTTTCCTTTTTTTATAAATAAAAACATTTGTTCTATTCTCTCACGTTCAAATTCTTACATTTAAAAACGCACCAGATATATGTATAAAATAGTACAATTATTTTAAAATGTCATGTAAAAAGACATGCCGTTGAAAGATCAAATATGAAAACAATATAAGCCAATAAAAAAACAATAGGCTTCTTATCCGTCAACGGCTAGTGACGTATTGCTTTTACTGTTAATACTTTAGGTGTCATTAGTGAGAATTGTTTCGTAGTTTTTCCTCTGAGGAACTGTTGAATTTCCTCGTTACGCCCAATAACCAAACAACTTTACCGTCTCCTCAGAGCACATTTTTTCTTTTAATTATAATATTTTCCATTAAATGTTTTTTGACTTGATGTTTCGGTATGTATGTCGGCTCTTTTGTGAGTAGATATATCAACGTAGGAATATATATAACTCTCATTTATTTCATTATTTATACCAATAAATTAAGAATTCCGTTCATTCGATTCTTTATGTCTGGACGAAATATTCAGTGAATAGTTTTGAGAGATAAGGGAGTGATTTAGTGGTGTGGTTGTACTGCTGAAGGAATGTGAAAGAAAGAAAACGAATATTCTTTGGAGAAAACAAAGTGCATGTATTCCTTCCTCAGCAGTTCAGCAGATACTGATTAAATATTGAAAAACAATAGCATCACTTTGTCAGCATCATTTGTTATGATGCGCATTGATGCTACTAAAACATTAATAGGGTGATCCAATGTCTGTATAATAATCTGGCATACAAAAACAAACTGTAATCCTAGCAGTAAACGACTCAATGACGTATTGGAGAACATTATATCTATCTATATATCTACATTTCTCTATCCATTTTAATATATATATATTGGTTTAGGAATATTTACAATATATAACCTTATGCCAAAGAAAATCTGTTAAAGCATTTTTTGTTGGGAATATGATAGTAAGATTTTTCCTTTATCCTTTCCTTTATATATGAACGAAAAAGTACTCACAAGGGCTCAGTTTATAAAATAAACTAACCAATGTGCTCATTAATGCTCAATAAAGTATTTTGACTGATAAGCTGGGCCCGAAAGTCAGTATTTCCTTTAAAAATGCATTTTATACAAATGTCGTTAAGGAAAAATTCCTACTATCAATAGTTTCCCCACAAAAAAATGCTTTATCAGATTTTTCTTTGTGCATAAGTTTATATATAATATTCCTAAACCAATATATATATTTATAGATAGATAAAGAGATGATGATAGATAGATAGATATAATCGTTCTCCAGTGACGTCATTGAGTAGTCACACTGCTATATGTTTTTTTGTATTGCCCAACCTTATTATACAGATATTGTGATCCAGTCGTCGTGCGCTACATGGTGGTGGCAGGAACTAATAAAAAACGACACGTGTGAGATTTATGACTAGAAACTCCCTTTTGCAGCGAAAGGGAGGAAAATTATCAAGGTATATGTGAAACACATTTTTTTGTGTACGACTTTGAGGTGTTAACATGTGTTTAGGAGTATTTGAATATGCTTGCAAACTTAGTTTTCATTTGTTTGTTTTTAATACGGAAAAATATATAACCTTCTCCCTTAAAATCCCAAATGCCTTCGGATCTGGATGGCAGTATGGTGGGGATTTGATCAAATTCTACCCAAAAATATCTGCTAAATTTTATCAGTGTTAAAAATAATTATTAAATAGTATGAAGCTTTTAAACAAAAATGACTTTTTAATAAAACTTTTATATTTGTACACTTTTTTAATGTCACTTCATTTGCTTTTCTTATAGATGTTCTGCACCCGTTGTTATTGATTTTTAATATGTGCCAAAAGGCTTATCCGGCGAGGAATAATTTTAAACTAATATGTTTAATGATGTCATAGTACGTAATTCCTCTTCTTTTACGTTTATATATACATTTATATACATATATGTAATTATGGGATGTAAAATGTTTGTAGCCTAAAAAAAAATGTTTCTTGATCAGATTTATAGTGAAGAGGAAAAAGTACTTATGACTTCATAATGACCGCCAATATTTTTTTTTGACAAAATTAGGAACACATTGATCCCTCTCTACGAAATTAGGATTTTTGATTATAGTAAAAAATAAAGACCTATAATCTAATTACCTTACACAAGATATAGGCGTCTTAATTGTGCAATTTATTTAGGAGATATCAAGATACTGCTACCCATTGATAGAAATAATTTCAAAGGTATTCGATAATTTTATCGAGGAACAAAAAACACCAAAAACTTTTGAATCTATCGCTACCAGTGTATATAAATAAAGGATCAGTAGCGGTATTTGATAGTCTTATCAAGGAAGAAAAAACCCAACACTGTCAGGTCTGCAGACATAACGGCTATCAATCGGTTATGCAATTTTAAGGGGGGTGCAATTTATTTAGGAGATATTAAGACATTGATATAAAACTTTTGAATCTAACGTTACCAATGGATATAAATAATGCAATTGGTAGCGGTATTCTATAGTTTTATAGAGGAACAAAATATATATTTGTTGGTAGAGAACAATCTATCGCCAGTGTTAATATGCATCAATCGGTAATCCCAATTCTGTAAGGGCGATATGGAAACAACTCTATAGTTGTTCAATTAAATTAATCACTCATTAATTTGTGTCTCTATCGCAATGAATTTCTCTAAAAAACTTTTAATCGAAAATTCCTCTCGGCTATAATAACTATATCGGTAAAAATTTCTAGAGCCGAAACAAAAAGACTTTCATTATATTTATATCACACTTAAAATAGATATTTAATTGGAACGTGAAACAAAAGAGTATTAATAAAAAATATTTTGATCGTAATGACGAAAAATCAAAACGCTCAAAAGCCTGCTTTTTTATTTTATTATTCGAATCATAATGACCAGAGACGTGCAGTGTAGCTATGAAAGGTCGATTTAAAGTTCGAAATATCAATCCCATTTGAAGGATCAGGATTGAGCACCCTGTCTTTAAGGTTTTATGTTTATAAATCTGAGTGATGACATCAGTTTCTCATTTCACCGCTGTAAAGCATCAAGGTTTTACACCACACGTGCTTGATAATAACCCTTAGGTCTAGGATAAGTATCTTTAATTATTCAAGCTAAATCTCATCCGTATTAAGATTTTGTAAAGCAATAGCTTTCCCCCATAATTTTTATGATTTTTAAAAAGTCAAATTATTGTTTCCTCTCACTCTCCAGATCAAGATTAAGGTGCTTGCAAAATGCGATACTCCGATTTAAAAAAAATATGGCTTCGAACCTATTGAAAAATTAATATTAAACAAATCAAAATACCTGTAAATTGATTTGTCGTTTATCTAAATATCTTCTACGTTCCGATAATATTTTACAATTGTTTTTCTATAGCTTTCATCCTTATTTTTTAACGATTTAATATAGTCCAAGTACATTGTGCTTTCTTAAATAAAACGATTATTATCTTTTCACATCAGTTGAACTTTGACTTTGAATTTTGTCAAAATGAGTTACCTTAAGTAAATAGCCTTCTGAAGATCGAATTATTTTAATCCAAAGTAAAAAAAATCAATATTATTGAAGTTACCAGAAGGTTTAAAAGTCGAGGGTTTTAAATAAATAATATTAGTGTTATTTCGATTGAATTTTATGTGGTATTTTAAATATCTAATGATAATTTCGTATTGTGTTCTTATATTTTCTTTAAAAAAGTATTACATCCACCACTGTCGTAAAAGGGGTATCTAGTAGGTTTTTATTTTCTACAAAATGCATTGCATCCTATCATCCTCCATACCAAGGATACAGGTGTTTTCAAACTGCGAAACTCCGAATCAATGTTTGACTTTTGGGGCTACGAACCTCTTATTAAAAGATCAAAAACTAAACTAATTTAAATGTCCCTTATATGATCGTTCGTTGATCTATATATCTTTTAGTTCATATAGGCATTTTCAATTGTTTTTTTAATGACTTGGATAGTACCTTTTTCCAGTCCCGATCCCAACCCTCTTGTTGGGTAAGGTGGTGGAGCTATGGGAAACGTGATTGGTTGAAAGACAAGGAGAGGGAATAATAAAAAACAGTTGGCATTATGCAATAAAGTATCACTTCTATGGGGAACGTGATTGGTTGAAAGATAAGAAGAGGGAATAATAAAAACAGTTGGCTGCTGATGGATAGTGAACATCAATTTCAGACAGAAGAATTGTCATCTTTAAAAATACTAATTGTCCCTTCTCATGGAACTATATCCATGACGTCATTGTCGAATTCTTTGAAGGGACGTCCTTTATAATATTAATCAGTTTGCCCACAATATTTATTTTTCCGTCATTAAACCTACCATTGCAGTAATAACCTATTGCCACTTTTAATGTAGGAAGTTATCGTAACAGGACTCCCCCCCTGACAATCACCCCCCGGAATTTTACCCCCTGCTACTAATATTTCTTATACCTTAAAGTCCACTTATGAAGTTAACTATGTTTTCTTTTGCATAAGTGTTTGAAAACTATGTTCCTAATATCGGTCATATAAAGCAAATGATCAATATTTGTAGCATAGGTTTTAAATACTAAAGCAATTTTGTCATAAAGAAAACATAAGTGGACTTTAAGGGAAAATAAATATTAGTAACGGGGGGGGGGGGTAAATGGTACGGGGGTGGTTGTCCTAAGCTCGGAAGTAATCAGTACCTGCATTGTGACCCATACACAGCGATCAAATTATTAACCAATCAAAATGTAGCAAAGGTAAGTTCACTCTTTTTGAGTAGCAATAAATATTTGACAATAATTCTTTGTATAGACATTATGTTATATTAAGCCAAAAAAATATGTTAAAAGCTCACTGAAAGTTTTGAATTTTCATTTGAATGGATGCATTCACTCCAAATATATGCAGTACGTGTGTCTACGTCCATTAAACAAGTATTTAATGGTGCTCAATGCATCCAAGGACGCACACATACTCAACTAAGAAAGTGATGCACACTTATACAATGACTTCTGATGAACGGGATGTGCTTTGAAATAGCTCCTTTTTATTTCAATCATGTTTTCTCCTTATACTTTTATTGTTTTGATGTTTTTTTTAGCAGAAAAATAAATGTTCTAGAAGAAGAACCAATGCATTATTACAAAAGAACGAAAAAAAAAGTGAATCACATAAAATATATTTTTCACAGATTTTCTATTTTTTCACAAATGAAAATATTTTTTGGGAAATTTAAGAAAAAACACATTTTTATCATAATATTCCTGAAATAAACACTTTTTTCTCTTTTTAGAAAAATTGCTGAAGTTTTTTTAATCCCCTCTTGCATCATTTTTAAAATTTCTCAATTCATTCTATTCTTTTGTAATTTTTGGAGGAAAATAATGCACGCCTAAATTTATGACGCCTTTTGAAAAGTATGAGGCTTTTGGTCAATCAACGTTTTCCCCAATAAAAAGGAAGAGTTATGCATCTAATTGGGCGTTTAGATGAAAACTCATGTTCCATTTGTGGTGAAATGCTCATTCGTCCCCACTTCTGACTCAAACACCATGGCTAGAATCGTCACTGATACTCTCAGTTTGAGGCAAGCTTGGCAAAAATTATCGTGACTGACGCAGCTGAGTACATGAGGAAGTGTGGACGAGACCTTAGGGTCTTTTATCCGTCTCTAATACATTTGACATGTATTTGTAATTTGCAGACTTGTGAACGGAACGCAAAATTGAACGGCGTTCAGCTGAACGCACGTTCAATGAACGGAACGCAACTTTTTTTTGAATGCTGATCGTTGAACGCAAAAAAAGAGTTTTGCGTTCAGCGTTCAATTTTTCCAAACATTTCAATGTAGTTTTGATTAAGTATTTTTTTTACACACAATTGAATGACCTTTTTATTCATTCATTCTTATTACAAAAGAAACAAAATAAGGGATTTAGGTATACAACTATCAGGAAACGACCGGTTAAAAAAATGTCTTTGAAAGGAATTTTTCGAAATACTCTTTAAAAAAATACGTCGTCACTTTGTTTGGAGATTCTTTTCTATGGAGATTCTTTTAAAAAAACCGCTCATCACTTTTTTTCGGAAATTCTTTTCTAAAAACAAAAGTCGTCACTTCGTTTGGAGATTCCTTTCTAAAAAAACGACGTCACTTATTTTATTTTGGATATTCTTTTCTAAAAAAGACCCTCTTATGTTGTGAAGATAGACGTTCTGCGGAACCCAGGTTAGATCCAGTCAACAAATATATATCATTTGAAAATCGGTTCGGGTTCATTTTTATTATAAAAACCCTAAAAGTACTTCCATTTTTCAAATTACGCAATGTTATTTTTTAAAATATTTGAACGCTGAACGCTAACGGAACGCTGAGTGCAAAAATATTGAACGGAACGATATTTTTTTTGAACGCTGAACGGAACGCTGAACGCAAAAAAGCTGAACGCTCACAAGCCTGTAAAGCAAATTACTAATTTGCTTTATCGTGTGACGGATAAGGTCAAATATCATTTTGTTGACGCGAAAAATCTCATTTCTTCGATAAAGAAAGTATTCCTTAAAGCCCCATTTCAACGAACTGAATTCAGAAAATGTTGTCCTGGCCTAGAGCTCCCCCTTGATCCAATTATGGCCAGATAGGGAACCTGAATCCAGGCAGCTATTTGGTATGGTCAGAATTTCGAGCAAGTCAAAGCAGTCGTAGATATGTTTGGCCCTGACGATGCCAAATGCATATCAGATAGTCAGTGGATTTTTAAAATGAAAAGCATCCTAGTTGACTTAACATTTATTGCAAATCATTTATCGCTTCTTCCAGATTCAATTACCAGCCTGGAGAACGTAGGAATTACACTCGAAGATGGGCTCAAAATCTTTGAAGATGCTTAGGAAAGGATCCGTAAGATTCCAGGTGACGTCGGAGAGGGTTTTAAAACTAAGTTGGATTACGATGAAAAGAAAAACCCTGCCTTGCCAGCATTGAGACAGGCACAAGATGTGCTGCGAGGCAAATCTGGAGCTGCTCTTCCACATATGATGAGCCCAATGGATAGAGATATTCTAAAATACTGTCCCGTTACCTCCGTAGATGTGGAAAGATGGAAAAAAAAATCTGGCCGTCGCCAAAATCTCACCAAGAAAAATTTGGTAGAGATTATTGTATGCCACGGTTTTTATGAAATAATAAATTCACATTAAATCAAATTTGGATCCTATATAGTTAACATTTTTTGCTCCTTTGGGGTAACGTTAAAAAAAAATTGAAAAAATAATCTCATTTTTTTCAGCTCTCTAATTATTACATTATTATATATTATTGTTATCATTAATTTAAAATGCTAAATTTCATTTTCATAACACTTCTGGTGCTGGATGGCAATATGCGGCGGATTTATTTAAGTTTTACCCCAAAGTTTCGGCAAAGTATTTTACGATGTTAAAAAATATATTTAAATGTTATGAAACTTTTAAAAGATTTAATGTATGATGTTTAAAGTTTGTTTGTGTTTAAGTTTAAATTTTTGTTGTTTTGATGTTTTGGCATTGTTTGTTAGTGTTTTGTTGTTATATTTTATGTTTTGATAGGCTACTCAGGCGAGGAATGATTTTAAACTAGAATGTTTATTTATGTTATACATATAATTCCTTCCCCTAAATATTTTATTACATTTTGTTAACACATGGGCTGAAAAGTCCCGGGCCTAACAAAGAAAACACATTTTTTTGGTTCAAAATTAGCTTTACTCATCAACGTAATCTCAATCAAGAGCAAAGCAATCATTCCAGCGCCGCTCTAACATTTCAATACCACTTTTGTAGAACTATCCATCTTTTCCCCCAAAATAGGCCTCAGTTTGAGCGACAACCCCTTCATTCGTGCGAAATTACTTACCGGCGAGCATTTTTTTCAGGTCAGAGAACAACCAGTAGTCGCTGGGAGTCAAATCTGGCGAATACTGTATATGTGGGAACAACTCGAAGTTCAATTCACGCCATTGTTTTGATTGACTTGTGACAGGGTGCGTTGTCTAGATAAAACAAAAAAATATTTGCCATATGCGGTCGTTTCTTTGCAATTTCGGCCTTCAAACGCTCCAATAACGCTATTTAATATTAACTGTTGATGGTATTTCCTTTCTCAAAATAGTCGATGAATATTAAACCACGCATATCCCAAAATACCGAGGCCATAACCTTTCCAGCCGATTGTTGTGCTTTCGGGCGCTTTGGACGAGGTTCACCAGTTGCTGTCCACTCAAATGACGATCGTTTTGATTCCGGAGTGAAGTGATGGATCCATGTTTCATCCATTGTCACATATCGACGCAAAAATTCCAGTTTGTTACGTTTAAACATGGCCAAACACTTCTCAGAATCATCAGCACCTTCCTGTTTTAGTCAACAGTAAGCAAATGCGGCACCCACTTTGAACAGAGCTTTCTCATAGTCAAATGCTCATGCAATATAAAGCCAACACGTTTTTTTATATCTTTACAATGTCAGCTAACTCACACAACTTCACTTTTCGATCATTAAAAACGATTTTGTGGATTTTTTGATGTTTTCTGGTGTTACCGCCTCATTTGGACGTCCACTGCGTTCTGCGTCATTGGTGTCTCTACGACCACATTTGAAGTCAGCAAACCAACGTTTTATAGTTGTTTCTGATAGAGCGGAATCCCCATAACACTTTTCAAGCCATTGCTTCGCTTGAACAGTATTTTTTCCCCTCAAGAAGCAGTCTAAAATTACAACACGAAATTATTTTTGATCCCTGTTTTAAAAATAACAACAGTAGCGTCACTCTTAGCACAATAACTCAAAAACTAATGAATAAAAATTATGAAATTTTAACAGCTGTCTTTTGAAGGTTAGTATAACTGATAAAAAGGTTACTGCAATAAAATACCGTCATATATGTGTTAGGCCCGGGACTTTTCAGCCCATGTGCTATATCTTAAAATATTTTAAGCCTCGAAAAAAAAATGCTAACTTTCATTCACATGTATAAAAAATTACAATTCATACAAATATTTGCATATTAAAAATTATATCAGTAAGTTTTTTGTATAAATTATATCGGTTGTTAATTTCATATATATTATTTGAGAGTTATGGTTAGTATTGTTAAATAAAGTTTGGAGACTGAAAGACGCCCACTCACAAGATAACAGACTTGTTGATTTGTCGTTCATTTGTAATTTTGACGAACAGCAACAAAAAATTATTATCGTTCGTTTTTGGCACCCAAAAAAATATTTTTTTGCCTATATGGTTCGATAGAATTGCATCCGACAGGATATAAATAAGCATTCTAGCGTTAAAAGATAAGCATTATAGAGTTAAAATAAACATTAAAGCGTTAAAATAAGCATTATAGCGTTAAATAGGATTTTTTTTTTTCGAATGACGAGGGAAAAATTTCCTTTAGTCTTAAAACGAACGATGAACGACAATTTTTCGCGAACGTCAATAAGTCCGCAAGATAAGTTGAGACAAATATATATGAAATTAATCAATTATTTTTTATAGATAAAATGGATGGGACTCATTGGTTAAATAGTATCACCGATTGCAGGTTTGTGGCCATCAGTAGCAATTGATTTAAAAGTGAGGGCGAGTCTCCAAATCTCGATATCTTGAAAATGAATTGCATCTCCTCTGATTATTTATATCATTACCAGTCAATATCTTAATCCTTTTATCATTTACCTTTTATAGCTCATTCTTAATTAAAAACTATATATTTTGTTAGTTGTTGCAAGTTTAAGAGAGTGTATTAGCTTAGTGCGTTAACGTGTTCAACTTTCAATTTTGAGGGCGCAGGACCTCGCTTTCCGAGAGAGGAAGGCCAATTTTTGATCAGCTCCATTGAAAAGGTCCTAGGTTCGGTTCTACACACCATAAATACTTGTTTATATTTGTACAGATGCATTGAATCAAAAAAAAAAACAGAAAACACTGATAAATATATACTTTTTCTTCAAAAATGTGAGAACAATCACGAAGTTACTTGAATATCGCGCATTTCTTGAAATGAGATATAATGAATTTAACTCATTCCACAAGGAAATGCCGTTTGCCGTTGAAATGAGAACAGAAAAGCACAATAAAAGTCTAAAAAATGACGTACGGGATTTTTTTCTTCTTCAGTTTAGTGAAAAATTCATTTTTTTTTCGATATAATTGCATCCGTGTGGATGTAAATAAACATCGTTAAAATGAGTTCATCAAGCTTAGGATTTTCAGTTACAATGATTTACGGACACCGATTGGACTCAGCATGCCTAACGACCACCGATAACGGCTGCAGATGTTCGCAAACGAATTCCATCTCTGTTATAATGTTGATTTAGATCCCATTCTTCACTACAACCTTTCCGTATACATATTAATTTTTTCTCATTATTTAAATACATCTGAATACTTTTTACTTAAATTATAACTACCATTTATAAAAACAATGTTGTCAAGACAACAATCAAGGCATACTTTAACTATGGAAATAAACTACAATGTTTAATGATATATTCTATGATGCGTAATTTCTTCGAATAAAAAAATAAGAAATTGACAACAAACGAACACTCTGAGTAGTCATAACATAACATATTAACAACTAACGTCAATGATGTTTGTTCGTTGTTATATTAAGGACATTGGCATTTGATTGAATGTTGTAGAAACCATAGTATAGTTGTCTTTTATAGAAAAAAGGGAAACTTCTGAATATTAAATATAAATCAGAAGTACACGCATGACATATCAATTATGTATATATCGTCACTCCCCTTAGATAAAATCACATGTTCCATTACTTAGAACTTTATTTTAGGTTTGTTATATGGATTTTTTTTTTAGTGATAACGACTGTGATTTTTTTAAATCAGTAGGGACTCGGATATAAGAATATAGAGAAATATAATTTACATATCCTTTTTTAATCTAATATCACATTTTATAATGAATTAAATAAAACAATATATCAAAGTATATAGGTACCTAGTTTATTTCATGTTTTCGTTCATTTCGAAACAGCAACAATCTTTTATTATAGAAATATATTAAAGCAATACATTCTTGATGACGAAAGCAGGAAAAATATAATTACAAAATGTTATTTTTCCCCGCATGACCTCATAAAAATCCCGGGTAATTTCCAATTCATCTGCGACGTCATGGAAATGGGCTGAAGATTTGATAAAATGTATTCCTTCAAATTCTGTCAAATACCTCAAACTCATCAAATCGACAATAAGACGACATCAACGGTTTATTTTGAATAAGAAATAATTTTTAATAAGTCATTTTATATTATGGTTTTATCTTTCGACATTCATTTTGAATTATAATGCTCATTTATGTTTGTTTTTAATATAACTATCATAAGATTGTGTTTTTTCATCTCCTACTTTCTAGTGTATTCTTATTTTTTTACACTGTATGGATTTTAGCTAATAATGAACATCTTAACCAAAAAAAAAATCCGGGATAAGCGAAGAATCAACTTTCTTGGGAATATAGATGTTAGGGGGTATTGTAGAGACCTAATATAAGATATCAAACTTTCACCCCCCGAGAAAGTTGCGTCATATAAAACTAAATGATCGTAGAAAAATGGATTTGGGTTTGACCCCCACCTTACTCCCCCCCCCCCCAAATTGCGTTCAAAGGTTTCGTTAAAAAGTAAAGTTTTTTTGTTACTACTTATGTTGAAAAAAATTACTTTTACAAAATTTAAATATGATCAATTTATGAGTTTATCATGTTTTTCTAATATTCGTCTAATAATATTTAGTGCCAATAAATGAAAATAAGTAATGACGCACCAACCATTTTTAAATAACAGCTCCTCTAAGGGTCCCTTCATAGTTTTAAGAAGGAAAAGTAATGCTCTTGTTGATGTTTTTAAGTTATATTTTAAAATTAATATTTATCTTTGCCATTCACAATCAGTGGAAAGAGCTGTGAAACTTGTATCGTATCTGCAAAAGTGTATGGATAAAATCAACGTCATGGATATATATTGGTGCCTCAGTACTAATGTTCATTTATTAATATTTATATGAAAGTTAATATGTTTTTTGTTTTTGTCATCATAATAAAGAACTTTATCCCAGAGGATTTTGCAGTTTTGAGATATGGAAAAACATATAAGTCAATTTCTCACAACTCTTGATCTACTTTATTGGAAAGTGTATCATTATTTATTTCATAAAACCTTTTTCAAGAAAATAGCTATAAGAAGGAGTTATAAGAAGAAAAGTAATCTCAATTTTGTCATAAAGATATATGTATTGGTGCCGTCAGTACTAATAGTTCATTTATTAATATTTATATGAAAGTTAATATGTTTTTTTTGTTTTTGTCATCATTAATAAAGAACTTTATCCCAGAGGATTTTGCAGTTTTGAGATATGGAAAAACATATAAGTCAATTTCTCACAACTCTTGATCTACTTTATTGGAAAGTGTATCATTATTTATTTCATAAAACCTTTTTCCAAGAAAATAGCTATCAAGAATTCAATATCAACATAAGAAGGAGCTAACTATAGTTATAACAAGAAAAGTTCACTATCTCATTTAAAGATTTTACGTCGCATTCTTAAAACTCCAAAATGATGTTTTTATAATAATTGATAATCGTTATTAAAGTATATTCTGTGAATTTTTATAGTTATTTTTTATATGATTATGTTCAATCATTGTTATAATGGTGTTGTTCTTCTCTGAAGTAATAATTTAGATTAAAATGTCTATTTATGTTTTGTTGTTAACGCAATTACTGTGGAATTTTTTAGAACTGAAATGTATTAAAAACATGATAATTACTTTTGACACGTCAAGATCTGGATCGTACTAAAAAAAGAACAATGTCCGAGACGAAATATCTCTTGAAAAGGAAATCCTCATAAACATAAATAAATATTATGGCGTGTGCTATATTTTCTTTTAACGTAAATTCTCTCTAAATTATTAAAAGGGAGTATAATTTGGCTAAACTTTTAAAATATCTTAATCAACCCGATGTAGTCATTTTAACGGATACAAGGTGCTCATTGGAAAGACAATTTTCAATCCTGATTGCTACAAAGTTTTCTCATCTTTGAACCTTTTACATTTACACCCCAAAAAGGGTTTCTCTTTACTAATGAAATCGAGACTTAATCCAAGTATTGAGTTTAGATGCTACGACAGAAATCTTATCAAGGCTCACTGTAGCTATCAAAGCTCATTTTTTGATATGATTGATAATTATTATCCAGAATTCTATGAATGCAAATTATTGTTTGTAACTTCCAAGAGGCCAACTATTATTGGTGGAGATTTTAGCTTAAGAATAAACCTAGGGGTACGCAGCCAATCAAATTGCACCAATGATTACACTACATATGTAACAAAATTAAGGTCTTTGTTTGCCCCCAGCCTGAAATTCCTATTTTGAGTCCCATTTTTTACGTAGATTTCAAAAATGTCACTTACAATATCGTCCGAAAAAAGATTTGGCCTTTATAACCTTTATTTTTGAAAATTTCATGCTTATTTATTTTTCTAGTATGTCCGTGTATTTCAAATCAGTTTCTATACTTTTAATATCTTCAATAATAATCGAAAAAATAGGCTTTATATTTCAAAAGGTTGATAACTTTTTAGTATTCCATTTAAGAGGCTATATTTTTTGTCTCAAGTTAATTGACTAGTATTAATATCTAATTAATTTTTGTATATGTCAATGCATTTCAGAACAGTTTTTAAAATTTCGATATCTGGGATGAAAGTAAAAAAAAAGAACAATTTAGTTTGACCAAGTATTGATCATATTAAATAAATACCTATAGGTATTTTCGATGAGATTGCGTCAACTGTTTTTTTTTCTTTTTTTTTCTTGGCCAACAGGCGTAACTATATTTCATAGTGAGACAAAAATTTCAATTAAAAAAAGACAACAAAATATACAAGTACAACAATTAAAAAATACATTGCAGAATACTAGTAAAAATAATTAAAAGGATTGTAAAACTTTGGTATATAACTTAAAAATAGGTAAAATCGTTGCTTCGTCAGGGTCTTCCGACGATCTCTTCGCATATATAATTTGTTGTACTTTTGTGATGATGGCGTTGACTTTGGATTCTTCTTCTCCGCGGTAGGAGGCTAAAAAGTCTTCCCTTCCGATCTCTGCTCCGAATTTCTCCTTGAGATTGCGTCAACTGTTATTGTGATTTGTTATGAAAGAAAAAAAGTATTCGCCTTTTTATTTGCAAGTTCCTTAAATAATTAGATAACAATATTTAAAAGCCGTTTTCAAAATCACAGTAACTCTCCAATTATTCATATTATTTAAGAAACTTGAAAAGAATTACATTTAAATAAAAAGGCAAACATGTTTTTTCTTCGTAACGAATCACAATACTATTTAACGCAACCTCAACGAAAATACCTATAAGTATTTATTTAATATGATCAATACTTGGTCATACTAAATTGAAATTTTCTTTACTTTCATCCCAGATATCGAAATTATAAACACTGATCGGAAATGCATTGACATATACAAAAAATACATTACATATTTATTAAACTATGTAACAGGATTTTGCCCCCAGGCTGAAATTTCTAATTTCAGTCCCATTTTTTACGTAGATTCCAAAAATGCCACAAAAAATATCGCCCGAAAAACAGTTTGGCTTTTATAGTCTTTTTACGAAAATCAGGATTTTAATAATTTTTTATGATTCACACCCAGTTATCTGGTCCAAAGTAAGAATAACCGCAAATGTCATATATATTTAATTTATTCTATATTGTCAATACATTTCAAATCAGTTTTAATAATTCAAATATCTTTCGTATTAATCGAAAAAATAGCCTTTATATTTCAAAAAGTTGAAAATTTTTTAGTGTTCTATTTAAGTGGCTATATATTTTTGTTTTAACTCTATTGACTATAATCAATATGTAACATATTTTTCATGTATGTCAATGTATTTCAGAACAGTTTTTATAATTTCGATATCTGGGATGAAAGTAAAGAAAAGATCAATTTAGTATGAATAAGTAATGATTAAATTATATGAATACATCATGAGGTTGCGTTACCTATTATTGTGATTTATTACGAAGAAAAAAAAATGTTTGCCTTTTATTTGCAAGTTCCTTAATGGAAATCTCTAAGAGTTTCTTAAATTATCTAAATCTCATTTTCCAAATCACAGTAACTCTTCAAATATTCAAATTATTTAAGGAACTTGCAAATAAATAGGCAAACATGTTTTTTTTCATGCGGTTTAAAAGAGAACACTAAAAAAATGATCAACTTTTTGAAATATAAAGCCTTTTTTCGATTATTACGAAAGATAGTGGAATTATTAAAACTGATTTGAATTGCACTGACATAATAGAAAATAAATATTTATGACATTTGTGAGTATTCTTACTTTGCAAAAAGATAAACTGGGCGTGAACCATTATAAATTATGCAAATCATGATTATCAAAAAAGGCCAAACCATTTTTTGTACGATACTTTTAGTGGCATTTTTGGAATCTATGTAAAAAATAGGACTCAAATTAGAAATTTCAACCTAGGGGCAAACAAATGACTGTAATTTTGTTAGATAGTGTTATAGTCACTTGACTTAAAACAAAAATATATAGCGCCTAAAAATAACACTAAAAAATGATCAACTTTTTGAAATATAGAGCCTTTTTTCCATTATTACGAAAGATATTGAAATTATAAAAACTGATTTGAAATGTATTGACAATATAGAATAAATTAAATATAAATGACATTTGCGGTTATTCTTACTTTGGACCAGATAACTGGGTGTAAACCATAAAAAATTATTAAAATCCTGATTTTCGTAAAAAGACTATAAAGGCCAAACCTTTTTTCGGACGATATTTTTTGTGACATTTTTGGAATCTACGTAAAAAATGAGAATCAAATTTCAGCCTGGGGGCAAAATCCTGTTACATAGTGTCCCCATGTAACAAAATAATTGAATTTAATTATAACTTCTTGTGGTGTCACTGATGTTGGTTATCTAGAAAATAATCTTTCTCACACCTTCTTTTCAAAGGACAAGAACTCAATAAAAGTGTCCTCACGAATAGACTACTTCATAAACAAAGGATTTACTAACGATTCGATTAAGGAATATAATATCATCGACATTCACTTATCGGATCATAATGCTCTAAGGCTAAAAATCAACACCGCAACTACAGGAAGAAGGAACAAAGCCCTATGGACCCTCAATCCAGCTCTTTTAAACGACCCAGACATCGACACACAAATAAGGAACATTATTCTAAGCTCTTTTAATAATTTGATTGGTATGAGTAATACCTTTTCAAATATAGATTTTTTTTTTCATGAAATAATAAAAAATATTGTGACGCAAAGAATCTATCAAAGCCAATTAATAAACGGTCGGATCCCGAAAAATTGGAAGAAAATACGGCGGCAGGAATAAGCACAGAAGAAAAGAAGTTCAAAGTTAATGAGTTATTTAGGGAATCGGATCCTAAGTATAGAAAAAAGTTGAAGTTTAATAAAATAAATGATTATTTAACTCAAGACTGCGTTGTGTTCAGGATTTGAAGTGAAGAAATACTAAAAAGAATTTTTCTCTTTTGCCATCAAGTGGATTTTTTTAAAGAGACCCTAAGTACATTTGTGAGGGAAGCAAACAATACTACTCCTATCTGTATAGTTTTTCGATTGCTAATCAGAAGTTTGCTGTGCAAGGTGTGTAGAATATAGTCGACACTTCTGTGAAGATTAGAAATGATTCAATAAAACTCAACGACAAAAACAAAGACATCATGGAGCAACATTTTACTGAAAATGAAATTGTGTATGCCATTGATAAGAATACAAAAGCTAATAATTTCCCAGACCATCACCTTCGAGTTCATATTATTTACGCTCTTACAAATAAGTTTTCGCCCTCGGACATTTTCTCGAGTTTGCATCAACCGGAAGAATAGTTTTCATTCCAAAAACAAATAAGGATCTTAGAGCTTTTAAAAAACCTGAGACCTCTAACTATGTATAACTGAAAAAATATAAACGTTTGTGCAAATCGATTAGTATAAATCAATTTTACATCCTGTTCAATATCGTTTTAATAGAGATAAGTTAATGGACAGTATACCTATTACCCTACAGACGTTTTTAGAGTCAAACGAAAACTTATGACAGTGATTTTCTAAAAAGCTTTTGTTATCCTATCCTATAAAGGTTTATTATTCAAACATTGAATAATATAGGTTTTTTGTGATTTCATCATTAGAATGGTCAGCTTTACTTTTGCCAAATCAAGAACAATCGTTCAGTATTGACCCAAAAACCGCAAGTTTTATTAATAGAACAGGCGTTAGGCTAGGAGAATTGTGTTATTTTATACTTTTTATACTATGTATGTTTAGACGGTTTGATCAAGAAGATTCAATTGGATAAAAAAATATTGGCTTTTCAACTATACCTCATTATACAAAATGCCTTTGTTTGTTGGTTGGTTAGCTCCTAGAATACCTCACTGGAACCTAATCTGGTATCAGCCGTTAGTGACTTATCAACTAGCTATTGTCTTTATTAATAAAATATGATTAAAAGTGCATAAACATTTAAATGCCCTAATAATAGAATCAACCAGAGACAATCTTCGTTCCACGATATTTCCCTCGAGTCGTCTCATCTTCTTCGTGTAAGAGGACGATTGTAGATGAGGTGATATGGAGTTTCCTCGTCGTCGTTACAGAGACGGCAAGTTGGGCTCTTAACCTTCCCCATCTTAAAGAGATGCCGATTTAGATCAATGTGACCGCTCACCATTCCAACAATGACAGAGATTTGGTTTCTCTTGAAACTGAATATCTTTTTACAACATAGGGCCCTGTGATGAGCAGTTTTGTTTGACGACAACACTTCAGTCTTTGCCATGCAATTCGCCATTCTTTCAAGGGTTCTTGTCTAAGAGCATTCTTTGATTGGCACATAGATACTGGTACTGAGATTGATGTACCTCTCATGGTGCCATCCTTTGCTATCATGTCGGCGTATTCATTCCCGGTGCTATCGTTGTGCCCTCTAATCCATTCTAACGTGATACTACAGTTATAATTATTGATGGCGTCTTTACACGCGATAATTTCTACTGTTAAAAGGTCACCTGGTTTAATGTCCAGACTATTGATAACCGACATGCTGTCAGAAAGATTATTATTATTTTTCGTTCAATTTTATCCCTACTGAGATTACTGCATATGTTTCTGATGGTTTCCACTTCAGTTTGGTACACTGTGTTTGTGTCTTCAAGTTTTAAGGACTTTTGATAAAACACTTTGTCCCAACACGTTATAGCCCATCCAGCACCAGTTTGATCCTTGATTCTTGACCCGTCAGTGTTAACGACAAGATCAAAATCATTGATACATCTATTTTTTTGATGTCGTAGCCCAGATTATTGGACCAGAAAGGGACCCGCAGTGAAGGAATCGGGATATTTTTTGCTTGCAAATATTTATCTAAATATTGCAAGTGTCCTCTTTGTAAGTGGTCGAACCATTTCAGTGGTGTTTCCTTTTTATTCCGAAGCCTAATTATACACGTACACTCCATTACAAATAGATGAATTGGAAGGATCCCACATAGTACTTCCATAGTAGCAGTAGGTGTAGACCTCATAGCTCTTGCTATGGTCATCAGTAGGGATCGGAAAAATAATTAAAAGAAAACACCAAAATATTTAAATATTTATTTACTAAAAATGACAAAATATTTAAAAGAAACACTGAAATATTTAAATATTTATGTAGTAAAAATGACAAAATATTTACTGACAACGACAAAATATTTATTCTGCGTTACCGGAACATACTACAAAGTTTACTTGCATTCTAACTATCTACAGGCATTATAAGCGGAAAACAAAATCTAGTCATACAAAAAGAAAATTTCACCGATAAAAGCATTGGCTCACCAATTTTTTTGCAAGATTTTGTGATGTGAGCCGGCGGCAGTTGTCGGAGAGAAGAGTCTTATACATAGAGAAGGTGCGTTCAACATCGACACTTGTGACAGGTGCAAATTTGTATTCAGCCGCTGTTTGTGGAGACATGCCGTTGGGGATAACTTATTTGCCTTCTGAGATCACGGACTCAATAGAACGTAGAACAGCGATATCGGGATTGCGGGCATAGACAGATTTATACTTTTCTTTTATTGTTTCACCTTTTATGCCTGGTAAGCTGGAAATAGCAGCCTCAGCCGTAGAGACGGATGCAAAAGATTTTGTTAGGCTCGATCCTTGTCTCTCAAGATCTTGAATGACTCGTGGAAGGAAGTGTAAATTAGCAGCAATGTATGATAGGCCTGACCTCATTTCATCATCGCCAATAAAAAATTGACATCTTTTGATGGCCTCCGAATCATGTAGGTTAAATTATTTGATCACAGTCTTCACTGCGTCAAGGTTCTCAGCATAGAACAATGCGGCGTTCACCCATATTCCCCAACAGGTTAGTATTGGATCGAGAGGCAGTGGAAGATTTGGGTTGAAATTTTTCCATGCTAGAATCCGTGATGGAGCCTTCAGGAACACTTTCTAATTAACTGAGATCAATTCATTCACTTTCGGAAAATGTTTCCGAACACATTCAACGATTCGATGAAAAGCGTGGGCTAGACATGTCACATGAAGAAGATTAGAATAGAAAATTTTCAGTTGTCCACCACATTTCAGTATGTAAGCAGCAGCATCAGAGAGCATCAGTTTGACGTTTTCAACCTTAACTTCCAAAATATTCATTACAACATCATTTACGGCACGAGATACTGTCTCAGCATTGGTTCTTTCCAATATCATCGAGTGTGCCAGTTCGGCTCGATTGGATGAATCTGCAGCAAGTTTTCCGACAACCATGTTTAGAATGTATCGTCCTTCTACGTCCGTAGTTTCATCAATGGCTAGCCAGATGGGTTGATCTTAAATATTAACTTTAATTTTGATGAGCACATCCTGATAGCATATGTCCAGGTAAGTCTTTCTCAGAGTGCTTTCGTCAGGAATAGATACAGCACAATGCTCTTCAAGAAATTGACGAAACATGGGAACCTGCAATTTGTGCCATGGGATGTTAGCAGCCAATAAAGCTTGACAGAGTTTTTTGTTGAGGTCAAACGACTTGGACTTCTTGGCGCTTCTCTCAAAAACGTCTTCAAGCTGTGCTTGAGAGCTGCTCCTTTTCGTCTTGAGTTGCATATTCTTCTTATGTTTTGCAGACTCAATATGTTGTTTCACTTGACTTTTCTGCCGAGATTCGAAGCTGGATTCACGATGGCTGCAAAAAGCAGTCTTCATGTCGACAAACTTGATGTCATCGTTGTTTAGGCTATGCTGTTGAAGCCACTTGTGTTGTAAACTGCTTCCTGACATCTCTGCTGAATAAATGTTTTCTCGCCTCTACAGTCAAAATCTTTGCAAAGGTTACAAATCCAAATATGAAATAAGAAATACAACGCAATACAAAACTCCTGGTGCCATTAGAATATATTTCGATAACAACTGTCTGACTTTTGCTCGTAGAGCTAACGTGAGAGGTTGAAGTCTCCACAAAAACGGATGAATACTGTATATTGTCAGGTTTTCCTCCAGCGTGAAACTGGAGACAAAAGTTGATAAAATATTTTTATACCCATGTAAAATTGGTATTCAATACAAAAATACGTGCACAATGAGCATAACATGTTTAATAAATAAACTTTTAAATAAATTTTCAATATATTTTTTTACTAAAATTGCTTATTAGTTTAAAAGTTAGATAAATATCGCAAAATATTTAAAACAGTATTAAAAAACAGGATTTTTTTAAAACATCATTAAAAACAGGAAAATATTTAAAACAACTTAAAAAACAGAAAAATATTTTATATTTAAAAAAATATTTTTCTGATCCCTAGTCATCAGACCAAGTCTCTGTAGCTTACTGAGTTCATTTTTGATGAGCCCAGTGCCTAGAAGTTTAGGTGCAAAAACAATAGGGCCAAAGCTCACTATTTATGGAACATAGGTCTCATAGATACATTTAGACTATCGTGAGCCAAGCTCCCAGTCGGATCTTACAAAAGTTCGCAGTGCAAAGAGACTCTTCTTAGCCTTAGAGATTGCATATTCTATGTGCTTTTCCAGTTTAGACCATCGTCAATTATTACTCCAAGATATTTAAATGTTCGAACTCCCTCATTCTTGGCTCCATTCAGGTAGAGGGAAGTATATATATATATATATATATATATATATATATATATATTATATATATATATATATATATATATATATATAGATATATATAATATATTTATATATATATATATATTATATATATATATATATATATATATATATTATACCGAACATATATATATAGTGTTGAGAGTTTAGTCCTTGTTTCATGTTTCATTATGTTTATATAACTATAACCAACATAAAAAACTAAAGAGATTGTTAGATTTTATAAGTTTCAATAAATAAATCATTGACATCACTATAAAAATAGTAATCTATGATAAAACTGGATTCCCTGAGTATAGATCTGATATCTTTCGAGCTAATGAGAGCCTTAGCATTGATCTTTATATAAATCAATTCATGCAAAAAAGAAGACATGCACCTTTGACAATTGATTCTTCTCCTGAATCAGGAACATATAACGTGAAGACATCAGTAGCAAAATAATTAAATATTGACTTCCGCCGACCTTTAATCAGCTTAAAAGCTTTTAAATCATGCTACTTTAAAATCCTTTGAAAAAGAGCAAAATATTTTAAAATATCAGAAATATATACTTTATTTAAGTGGATTAAATCATGAGAAAGAACATAACAGAAACGGCTTAAATAAAGTTTTTGTTGATGAGGCCCGTATGAACCTTTTTAAATATATTTTTGTTGTTGTCAAATAGCCTCGGTATATGTATATAAGAGACACTTATTGTGCGATATGTTTGAATGACACATTGAACGCTCTAAATATTTGAATCTCTTATTATGTGCATATATACATACCAAAAAATTTATCGTTTTAATAGTTCAATAACATTATTTGAAGAATGTTTATGATAATTATTAAAGGAATGGAGGCTTTATTATAGTGAGTTCACCATTTTATTTTCGTCCAATAATATGAATTCTGACACTTTCCATGTATAAAAGTAAAGTTTACATTTATTTTAATATCTTTTAGTACGTATGTCAATTGAGATTTTTTGAATGGTATTTTATGGTTTAAAAATAGTGCTTTTAGTTCATAAAATTGTAAATTAAAACATTTACTTATGTGATTTTTTCATACATTATCTTAGGGTTTTTAGTATTCTGTGGTACATATCATAAAAATGAACTGTGAAATTAAAAAAAAGTTTACATATTATCATAAAGACCTGATTTTAAGAACGTCTGAGCCTAACAAACTTACTTACAATGAAGTAATTGAGAATACTGTTTGACATCTATAAACAGTATCTCTTTATTGGGGCTAAAAGCATTCGGTAAGATTTGAAGCACAATTTAAAATATTTATATATCAGATGAAGGAATTTATTGATAATATCAAACGTTGTAGTATTATATTATTCTTAGGCAAAAATTACCCAGAAATATATTAATTAACAATGAGAAAAAAATGTATAGTTTAAATAGGCACAAACCATTCTTCTTCATCCGCCCGATCTGGCGTTTTATCTGCATATGCCGTAACAGGTTTGCCTGACATTCATAAATATAGTTTAACTATATACTTTGGGGAATATTTTGGCGTAAGCTAAGGATTTACTTGTGAAAAGGATATAATTTTATTTTAATGGTCCGCTTCTCTCTGGAACCCATATTATCTAGAGTATCAGAAAAAGAAAGCCATGACATATAAAAAAGATCAAAACACATAGAAAGGCAATAATTTGAGTGGAGTATAACACATAAATATTGTTCAAATGATATATAAACCGAACTATATTTTTTTTAAAGAATTGTTTTTTCAGATTGCTGTTTACTTTAGTTCAAAATCACGAAAAAAAATCACATTAAAATAAGTGTGGCATTGTTTAATATACAATTATCATAATATACTTATAATTAGAAGCACTTTCATATTAATTTTTTTGGTATAACATACTCCATACACACCACTTTAAGCATGTTGTTTACCCATTCTAACCTCGGTAAGTCAAACAGGTAGTAACCAATGTTACAATTCTTAAGAATTGCTGGGATCTTCTTTAGTTCTAGAAGATGTTGGTTATAGCATTTTGAGCCATCATTCTCTTAAGACAAAAGAGATTATACTTAGCCAACATGTGATAAGATGTACAATTATAATAATATATATTAGAAGTACTTTCATATTAGTTTTTTTCTTTTTGTTTTAACTTAATCCATTTGAATGATACTCATTGTTTAGAGAATATTTAGTTGTATTTCACTAAAATACTTGTCATAAAATGACTTAAAATCACATAAATATTGTCCCCAACAATTTAAAACATAAAACTATTCGTTTATTTTAACATTAATCAACTTTTTAATGAAAGTATTGTTTGGAATATATTTGGATGTATTCCACTCTAATACTTTTCTTTTCCATTTATTTGTCTATATGGATCGACAGAATTGCATTTGACTGGATATTAATCAACATTATAGGATTAAAATTAGTCACTCGAACCTAGGATCTTATCAATGAGGTAGACCAAAGTTGACCATCCCCTCTCGGAGTATTCGAGCCTGCGCCCCAACATTGAGAGTTCAACACGCCTTTACGCACATGGCTATCACACTCCCTTTACTGTTTTTTTCCTTGTTTCTATGACGTTTTTTCCTTTAGCATTTCTTCCATTTATCTCTTTACTTCTATGTTACCTCTTTCCATGTATATAAAATGATATCTTCTATCAGCCTTTATTTTGATATTATAATACTAAGCTTCCTATTATAAAAGCCTCTTGTGCAAAAATAATATTCATTTATATATTTACTTAAGTATTCAATTAAACTTATGGCACTCATTATAATTTTTGGCAAGGAATTCCCTTTTATATCTCTTTTGTTTATAATTGGATTTATAACATACCCATTGTGCTTTTATGCTGACGATAGAAATATATTCTTCCAGATCTACATTCATAGAGAGTATTCCAGAAAAACTTTAGCTTCTTATGTTTTACTTTACCAATCTTGAGTTCTAAGTCTCTGTATAATACTATTAAATTTTTAAACAATTCGAATAAACCAAAGGAGGTATGGAGAAAAAAAATATTATTCTTTAAAAAGCCATTAGATCAAATAAGTGTATTAAAACAACTTTCTTTTTTACTTTCATGGTTTTTTTATGTTTAAGTTAGATATAAGTTTATTTTACTAAAGGCCCAAAAAAAAACAAAAAAAATGATGCTAAAAACACAAAAAATAGAAAGGAAGGCCAAAAATGTAGCTGGTAAAATACAAAATTAACTTGTTGTAGCCAAAACATTAATATATAACAAAAATGTTAAAAAAGTTTCTAATTATAAACTAGAATGTTTATTTATGTTTTATTGTAAAAAGCACAATTTTCCTATTTTACTATTTATTTAAGTATGTTACTTTTTGTCACTTAGATAAATAAAGGCCTTGCTGATGAGGAAAAAAAGAAGTTTAATTATGATTTAATCATAATCAAGGGCTCATAACCCTTTTCTGTTATGATACCATGATTTAATGTCAATATTTAAAAATAAAATGCCTGTTTAAGACAGTTTAGATGTTGTCGTGTATAACGTATGCCATTTTCGCGTATTTATATTTTTCTTGAGTGGTTTGGCGAACCTTAAAGACCATCCTGGGACCCAGATGTGGTCTTTGGACTTCAAGGCTGGAGATATTCAAATTTGCATTAGGTTTGTGAGACCGTGAGGTATCGAGATACTATACATGTTCTCCAAGTCTTTAATTGCCTCTCTCTACAGAGTTTGTGCAGTAAACAATTCCTTAATTTTAATGTCTAATGTTTATTTGTGTATTTTTCTACCTCAATTTTAGTAGATGTCATACTAATTGTATGTGTTTTAGAACTTGTAAAAAGTAAAACAATAACTTTCATCAAAGACATCAAAGAAGTCGGCATCAAATTGCTCATGCTCGAGGGAAGAGTTTTAAGCGCTCTTTTTCATCAAGTACTTTCAATTTTTAAACAAGTAAAAAAAAAATATTAATCTATATAGAATATTTATATACATTACTTTAACTCGTCCTTCTTTTCCTCCTCAACAAGAAAATGTTCTTACAAATGAAAAAAAAACCCGCTAAATATTCATCAGTAAAAATTAATTACTGCTTACATAAAAACTCACACTAATTAGTTGTTAAAATGTGAAATATTGTTATTTTATTTGATATGTTCTTCGAAATATAAGAAAAACACACCAAATATTTGAAAATTCATCTTGATTTTAATTTGCATTATGATTGGATTCAAAATAATTCATATGCCTTCTTTGTTTTTAAGTAAAGGCATATCACAAAAATAGATTAAAAAGTCCCCCTTTTTAGAATTGAAACTTCAAGCCATTAAAAAAAAAGTTCATATCTTTGAGGAAATAAAATTTGTAGTTTTTCTAGGGATGGGTGGAGAGCAACTGTTAAAGGACATGAAACATATCCTAAAAACGCTTAATAAAATATAAATGACATACTTTGTAATAAAAACAATGTAAAAAAAACGGAAAGTGGACAAAAATAGCATATCTAGGGAGAAAGTTGGGCACTAGAATTTACTATAAATCCTCCTTCATAAAAGTTTCTTAAAAGCAGTAGCTCCTTGTCGATCCAAGTATCGAGACTGGTAGGGATCGCTCTGTTTGCAGACAACGCCGCGTAGATGAAGAGTAGGATTTTTGTGATGATCATCTCAATCTTATAAAAGTTTGTGTTTGAGGGGGATATCATCACCAACCATTCATACATGGAGATTGAAGTTTGGAATTCGTTTCTTATTCGCTCCGAAGCCATATTTATAAATTGCTTAATTTTTGTACAGTTATAAAATAAATGGCATGATCTTTCCGTTTCTTTGCTACACAAATTGCAGTTCCTTTCATCTTTATTCTCCATTGATTTATTGGTGAACAGAGAAGATGTCGAAATTCTGTATCGGAACCATTTTCTTTCTACTTGTGAGATTGTTACCAAAGTGTTACTTCAAGCCAAATTAAAAAAATACATTGTTACACAATAGAGGAGTTATAAATAATGTATCATTAGAGTAAATTTAAAAAAAGCTATATGATAGTACACTTTGAAACATTTATATCATAATATCAATTGTGTGAATAGGATTAAAACTCAAATATTAAATATATATTTATCAAATGCGATTCAATTAATGAAATACTTATGCAATATTAACAACAAAACCTTGACCAAGGAAAAGGGGATTCAATAGCTCAGTGTGTTAAGGCGTGCTCCCCTCTCAATATTGAGGGCGCAGGTTTGAATCCCGAGAGGGGATGGCCAATTTTGTTCAACCTCATTGATCCTGAGTTAAATAAACTCATTTTATTGCTAGTATGCTTACTTATATACAGTCGGATGCAATTCTATTGAACCATTAAGGCAAAAAATAAAAGCACAAAAACTCTTTTGTCTAAAAGACACAATACTTTTGGATCTTCAACATTTCTCTGCCTTATTTCAATTTAATCGAAGAAGCTCCTATCAATTTCTGCTTTCTTATAATAAAAATATATTCATTCGCATCTCCTCCCAACTTACACATGTCATCACCGCATGCTAGATTTCTTCATTATCTCCGCCAGAGAAATGTCATGATCCGCATTGAGAGGTGTACATTTGAAGCATAATAAAGTTATCAATCTCAGGTCCAATTTTAATAAAGCGGATTAAAAAGGAATATACTTTTATACAGTTTTCACTTTTGTTAAAGTTTATTTTTGTCTCTAAGGTATATCTGTAAAAAAATTGAATGGACATTATAGCATTAAAATTATTCTATGACAACCTAGAATCTTTTTAATGAAATTAATAAATATTAATCTTTTACCTCTCCTTTGCCTCAACATTGAATGTGGAACTCACTTTCGCACTGAGCTAAGACAACCCTTTTTTAACGACCTTTTACTTGTGAGCCAATTATTTGCTTGCTTAAAACCCCCGGCTATAGTTATGTCCATGTACAAGAAAAGTGAATGCATGGGTCTATTCTCCTGGATAAACTTGTTCCTAAATGTTCCGATTAATTCAAGAAATTCTTTAAAAAATAAATTAAATGAGTTTTACGTATCTAAATATTCTTGAACCTATTTAACGTGCCGTTAGAATGTCCTGAATTTTATTATTAATGTTTTTTTAAAGGAATACTTATATGAATGGCTCCTCGTTTATTCACGACATGTAACGTTAACAGTAGTATTTGACAGGATTCTTCGACAATTGTATCCGCGACATTTGTATCCAGACATTTGTATCCACGACATTTGTATCCATATTAAATAAGTTTCATTTCATTCATATCCTTATATCCACAGTAAATAACTGCAACTTTTGTATCCAAATTTTTTTATGAATATATTTTGTCAAACTGCATTTTTTATAAAAAATATGGACGTCATTGCTTTGGCAAATATTCATGATAAATATGCATGCAAAATACAATGACATTACGGACAAAAAAATGGCTGATTAACTATGAACAGGATTTCCCCCAGGCTGAAATTCCTAATTTGAGTCACATTTTTTACGTAGATTCCAAAAATGCCACTTAAAATATCGTCCGAAAAAAGGTTTGGCCTTCATGACCTTTTTTTGAAAATCATTTTTAATGGTTTACGCACAGTTATCTTCGTGCAAAATAAGAATAATCACAAATGTCAATAATATTTTTTCTCTAGTAGGTCAATGCATTTCAAATCAGTTTTTATAATTTCAATGTCTTCGTACTAATCGAAAAAATAGGCTTTATATTTCAAAAAGTTGATCATTTTTTAGTGTTCTATTTAAGCGGCTATATATTTTTTGTTTCAAGTCTATTGACTATAATCAATATGTATTTATTTTTTGTTTATGACAATGCATTTCAGAACAGTTTTTATAATTTCGATATCTGGGATGTAAGTAAAGAAAAAATCATTTAGTAGGACGAAGCACAAATGTCGTAGATACGAGTGTCCGGATATAAATGTTGTGGACACAAATGTCGCAGAGTCATTTGCCACAACCTGACGTAATGATAAATACATTCATACTTTGTAAAGGGTTTCCATAGTAAATAGAGTAGATATATAAATATTTGATAGATTTCCTTACAAATTAGAGCCGTATAGCATGTCTTTCTTATAAACATGATAAACATATATTTGATATCTGAAAACCTGTCACAAGGAGCCGTCTGACAGAATTAAACCTGAAGTCTTCAATAAAGCTATGCTATGTCGTTAGTACTAAAGAGACGTTTTATAAATATGGACTAGAAATCCCAAGAAAACGCTGCTTTGTATTTCTACTATATCTTTATTATAATATAAGGAGCTTACGAAATGATGAATATATATCCCTCAATACGTCCTCATATTTACGTCATTCTTGTTTGTTTATATCTGTATTCCCCCTCTCCAGGAATTCCCCATATCTATAATTAACAACTATGATTGCTCTTAGTACCTTTTTTGTACTTTTAGAAAATATCTTCTTCATTGCCCTCTCACTTTGTGAAACAAGGGAGATAATGAAGGGGTCTGGGGGAGAGTTATAGTCATATATCTAAACTGATATATATAAGGTTTGTTGAACAAATAACAACCAATATTAACTTATCAAAGGAATACTAAAAACTACATGGAAGTACTAAGTAGATACTTCACTTTCAGTAGTTATTTATTCTTTAATGAAACGTGGTGTATTTCAACATCAAGTATTTTGCTTGAAATTGATCTCAATTAAGAGTAAACTGACTCTATGATGTGCACTGTTGTATTAATCTTTGAACCCGCTTTTTATAATCTATAAAAGGATTTCACTTAAAGAAAATTGAGAAGTCTGATGAGACCCTTGACCGTTTTTAAGGAGGTCTTTATTCATTATACATATATATATATAAATAGAGAGAGAGAGAGAGAAATTATATAAGACAATCAAAAATTACAATAATGTATGGAGAAAATTATCAAGAACTTTTACCTCTTCATATAGGATGCTTCATACACAAGCGATAAATATCCCTGAGACCATAATTTAGATACAAGCACCTTGAGCATGTTTTTCTTCTTTTTTTGTACTTGAGTTTCTTTACCAAAATTGCAAAATATGCATTTGAAGTACCTATATATATATATATATATATGAGTTGCTGTTGGTTGTTTGTGTAGCAGTTTCCATTGGTTCCCCACATTTTTTTATCCTGTCTTTCACACAGGAACAATGGATATTTATGTCCTTGAAATATGTACACATACAGTGAATAATATTAGGCTGTTTCATATTTTAATATTTGCATATCTTTTTATGATAGTGACCAGTGTTGTTTCCTAACGCGCGTGCGAGTAATATATTACTTAGTTATATTACTGCGCAGTAACTAGAGATAACAAACATATTACATATTACTTTCAAGTAATAAGTAATGTGTAATATCTAGTTACATATTACTTTCGTGAAAAAATATATTGACAGGCCTTTTTGATGAAAATTAATGAACTGTGAATGTATGTGACGTCATCCAATGGACATAATCATGCTTATTGATAAAATTAAAAATGCACGTTAATATTGATATTTAAGACAGGGTATTCCATTAGACCCAAACACACAGAACACCTTTTCGTTATTTATGGAGGATTTTATCGTAAAGAAAATAAGTTCCTCAAAGCCCTCGGGCCCCGCATGTCGATTGAGGCTTTTAGAATTGAAACCCATCGCCAACTCTGGTTAGGTATAAAGGAGTCCTTACTTTCATTATCATATACCCCAAGCCCTCGGTCTCTCCTGTTGATATAAGCTTTTATTTAGGGTTGAAACCCACCGCAACTCTGGTAGGTATAAAAGGGGTCGCTACTTTCAATCTCATACACCCAAGCCCTCGGGTCCCGCCTGCTGATATAGGCTTTAATTTAGGGTTGAAACCTACCGTCAACTCTGGCTAGGTATAAAAGGAGTCTATACTTTAAATCTCATACACCTAAGCCCTCGGGTCCCGCCTGCTGTTATGGGCTACTATTTAGGGTTGAAACCCACCGCCAACTCTTGCTAGGTATAAAAGGAGTCCTTACTTTCAATCTCATACACCTCAAGCCCTCGGGTCCCGCCTGTTGATATAGGCTTTTATTTAGGGTTGAAACCCACCGCCAACTCTGGTTAGGTGTAAACGGAGTCCTTACTTTCAATCTCATACACCCCAAGCCCTCGGGTCCGACCTGCTGATATGCTTTTTTTAGGGTGAAAACCCACCGCCAACTCTAGCTAGTTATAAAAGGAGTCCTTACTTTCATCCCATACACTCCAAGCCCTCGGGTCAACCTGCTGATATAAGCTTTTATTTAGGGTTGAAACCCACCGCCAACCCTTATTACAAATGAGAGGAACCCTAATTTATAATATTATACACCCCAAGCCCTTGGGTTCCGCCTGACGATATAGGCTATTATTTAATGTTGAAACCTGCTGCCAAACCCTATTAGGGACCCTATTTTCATTCAAATTCAGCCCAAGTCCTCGTGTCCACCTCTCGACTTAGTTTATTTTTGGGTGTCGAAACCTACCGCCAACCTTTATTAGGAATGAGGGGAACCCTATAAATATTTGCAAATTCCAAAAGAGAGGAATTATTTTAATGTAATGATCTTCGTTGCCATTATTAATGGAATGACAAGAATGCCCTGTCTTTAGGTTGGAAGGGGCATTTCCAGGAGCAACTTTTGTGAGGCTTCAGAAGATCTGCTTCTCACAATATAGTCCAATAAATGTTTAATAATCATAAAAATCCATTTTATATTCCTTTAAAATAATGTATCAAAGAGGGAATTTGACGTATTTTAAGTACTTCGTATTTGCAATTTTAAAATGACATTTCTGATGGAACACACTGTATGTATCAGTCAGTATCAGTCAATAATATGATCGACTAAATCAGGCAATATATAAATATAAACAACTCAGAACAAGTATGACAGAAGACTCACAAAGGCCCTTCAGATTTTGGTTATACAGGCTTGGCACATACAGTCAAGCCCAACACATCACAAAACCCTCCCCCCTCTCTCAGTATGTCAACATTTTTGTAATATTAAAAAAACTTATGTTGATCTCTCCCCATGTAAAGACAAAGGACTTGTGAGAACTACCAACATTTTTTTTACCATGAATAAAACATGGGTAAAGAGATATAAAGATTTAGAGAGCTGATTCCCTTCAATATCAGAGAAACGATTCTAGGGCAATCACCCCCCGGACTAGCACCCCCCGACAATCACCCCCCGTGCCAATCACCCCCGGACATTACCACCCTTTAAAATATTTTTATCTCTTAAAGTCCACTTATGAAGTTAACTATGTTTTCTAGCTATTAACACTGGTGACGTCACTGGTTAGCACGTAGTCACGGTTCTTTAGAATTGGAATCTGTATAAATTAAACGTGCATAATTTAGCAAATTTTGTGTCTTAGACCATATATCTGAGCTATCTATGTACAACTAAAACAATCATACAGTTTGTAACCTATCAACTCAAGATCTCTAATTTATCTCATATAGGTCCTAAGCTATTTTCTAAGATTTCATCAAGGAACCACTTGTTCTAAAATCAAGAATCAAAAACTCATCAATTCAAATAGGTTCACATATAAATTTTATTCCCAATTTATATATTCATTTCTTCACACCCAAAAACATGTTCCTGTGGCTTTTTTAAAATACCTAAGTAAACCAGTCTTCGCAAGCAGCGGAAAAGGAAATACAGAAAGTGGTTTCACCAATGACGTCACCTTTGTTAAATCTAGAGAAAACATAGTTAACTTCAAAAGTGGACTTTAAGAGATAACAAAATTACTAACGGGGGGGGTAAATGCCCGGGGGGTGAATGCCCGGGGGTTGATTGGCACGGGGGGTGATTGTCGGGGGGTGCTAGTCCGGGGGGTGATTGTCTGGGAGGTGGTTGTCCTGCTACGCAGAGAAACATCGTTCAGCTGTATTCTGTGTGTTGTTGTTGTATGATTTATTACAGAGCTACTATAGCCCTAGCCTTCATGGCTACTAATATAAAAACATGTATCTTAATATAAAAACAAATAATTATACAATAATAATAATAATTAAATATTAATTAAAGAAAAATAACAAAAGAAATAAAATAAATAAAAGTAAAATTTTTTCAATTTTCATAAATACATTAAACTTAAGGAGCTATAAGGATCTAGACAACTCTGCCATTGTCTTTGCTACCCTCCGAGCACTTGATAAGGTGCATGCCTCTCTTAAGGCTGTGACAAGCTCCAGGCCTTTGAAAGGTTAACAGCAGTGACACAGTTGGTAGAAACGGGTTTCTTGAGGCATATTGTAGCACTACGTGTGCGCTCATCGAAGCCCTCAAGAATCCTCTCCAAGGGACAACTGTCCACATTCATAGCCTTCCAAGCGGATATGGCAGCCTGCTTCACTAAGATTCATTTACAAATGGAAGATGTGACCTGTCGAGAAGGTCAACCACACGCAACCGATCTGCTCTTTGAACTCCCAGCAAGATACGTGCGAGATCGTTGATCGCAAGTTGCGCATCTGAGCTAGTCTTTGCCATTGTAGGGGTGTGAGGGGGTCAGCAGCAGACGAGAAGTTTGCACTTCTAGTCACCCAAGCAGACGTCTGAAGTTTCCCGATAACTATGGCTCTAGCTATCTCGGTCAGCAGCGGCCCTCGCGATACCGTAGTGTAGAGCCGGCGGATGACTCCGATTCGTTTCCTGACATTCTAAATAATTTTTTCGTGGTGGGGTCCAAATGTCAGGTTCCTGCTAACAGTTACCCCAGAAGGTCGAGTGTAGCGGTTCGAAGGAGGGTCTGGAGCACCCAGACGTAACGTTTGGGTTTTCTCAACGTTTAGGTTG
>CP045896.1:8091122-8167658 GCA_013387185.1 Caligus rogercresseyi
AAACTATATTCATCAAAGAATAATTGTTTGCATGAGGAGACGATTGTGTCAAAAGGATTAACCCGAAACTATTCTGGTCACAAGGAAGTAAAATAATAAAAATCATCACGACCATCATGAAGGAGGACTTCAAGGATAAATTTATTAATTATCTTGGAGGAATGCAGTAATTCGTTACGACTCTTTCCAAACGAAACAGTATTGTCATCCATCCCTATAATTTTCTTTGTAAAGGAATTTTCCTTTGTTCTATTTATTGGATCGGATCCATTGCTAAATCAGCACAACAAAGGAGCCTAAAGACTTCAAACGATGTCTTCCTTATCGAAAAAAGAGGACAAACACACAACACATAAAAAATAAAAATAAAAATATATATATACTATATATATATATATATACATATATGTCCAAAGGTCACGTTGATATCACTGGTAATGAACTGACTAATTACCTTGCCAAATGTGTAACAGTGTGTCATAAACATATGCGTGCTGGTACGCCTTCTAGCTATATAAAGAACAACACTTAATGATTTCTTTTACAAACGTGTGCAGTCATTTTAAGATATTTAAAGTATGAAACGTATACATTGATGATGAAAGAGCCAAAATCAAGGCCTTTTAAACTTCCACGTGAGTACTTTAAACTACTTGTTAAAGTATACACAAGACATCTGTAAAGAAGAAGATTAGAGCGCAGACCATCTCATCAACAGGTGCTCTGCTCTTTCGTATTAGGGATACGAAGTCATGTAAGTGGAGGAGGAAACACGCCGAATTCTCACATTCATGAAATCCCAAAAAATGAAGAAATTTAAAATTAAATATCTAACACGAATCTCCCTTAGTTTATTTTTTACTAAGAGAAAGCTTTCGAGGAACAATATCTATGTGCTCATTGCCTATGAAGTATTTATAGCTGGAAACAGAAAAAGGCATTTCTCTTCTTTTTTTCCTCCAGCATCATTTAAGAAAATACATCACATATGTTTTTTACGTCAATTGAATTCCAGGCATGAAATTGATTATAACATATCAGATAAATCGCTATCAACATTTCACTACGATATATCAAACAAATAATAAAAACCACTCGCGATCAGCAATCCAGTCCCTTTTCCAACGATCAGAATCAGATAAAAATTAAACTTAAATATTTTGAACGATGTGGTGAGAAAGATCACACAGTTTAGTACACATTGAATGGATTACAATTTGTTATTTAGTTGCGATCAGTCATATACAAAATATGATTAATTTCAATCATCGATTGAAATATCGCTATGATATGGTGTAATAAAACCTCGTTATAAAGATTTGTATATATGATATGCATTTTTTAAATGTTTCGCTTGCCTTGAATGTTCTTTAAAAGAACGGAAGCTGTATCAAAATTGTATACTGTATCAAAAATCGCAGATGCAGATGAATGGATATATATGAAATTCAAATGAAACTTTTGTGAGTACTGGCGTTGTGACATAGGTTTTGAAGAGACATCTAAGAAGTAAAAAAGCAAAAAAAAAAACCTTATCATTCAAACCTAGACACTACGATGTGTCACTTTCCTTAATGTCTTAGCCTACCGAGAGGGGAAGTTCATTTTATTAAATCTCATTTCACAGATCCTATGTGGATTAGTCTGATCCTATCATAGATATTTATATCAACATAGAGGCACTTAAAACCAATATTTTTTATTAAACCCATGAAATTATCAGACAACTTAATCTTGTTCATAATAAAAAGAATGAATGTATAAATATTTTTTTATTGTTAAATATTTAGGCTCGGATACGCGCAAAAAAAATAAACATTATTATTGAAAATGTATGTCTAGGAGGGATGGAGTAACACACGAACCGATAAGACAGCCTGAGTGGTTATCGTGGCCATGGTAACTAGATACACTATATGTTTATTTCATTTTTTCAAGGATCCATTAGTAATCTTATTATAATATATCACGTTTATAACAAAATTGACGATGAGAGTGGAAAGAAACAAATTACTAATTGTATTTCTTCCCGCTTGCCGGGTGACGTCATCAAAACAAACAGCAAGCGAAAATCATGTTTATTAGCAAATCTGAACATAGTACCTAGGATTTTAATATACCTTCAGTGCAGATAGAAGAATAACTTTGTATTAATAAAGTTGAAGTCTGTCAGCATGTTTGAGACGGATCAGATAAGGTTCCCTCAATTCAAGAAGTTGACGTACTCTAAAAATTATCGGTGTCACTATTGGTTGTAGTAGGTGGTAGGCTCAGACACATCACAGTAGCCTCAGTTTCTTAACCATAATTATCAATGTATGAAATTGAAAAATAGAAAATGGCTTAGAGTGTATTCCGTTTCCAATTCTAAATTAAAAACTACAAAAATAGTACATTAGATTAATAATAAATTAAATATAAATACCATTAAGGACTTTTATTTTACATGGCTCTTTTAACCTATTCATATAACTCCCTTTTTCTCGATTTACCTTGCCCATTGATAATATAATAAAGAGAAAGGCATTGTTATCATATCCTAATAAATTACAACTTAATTCAAATTGAACATGAGATAAGAATGAAATCTCTTAAAGATTATATCGTTTTTTTCAGATAATGAAATAATAATTTATTATACCTTAAATAACCTTTTATATATATATATATATATATATATTATATATATATATATAAAGCATTGAAGTAGGTGTACCTAAATAATAGCTAATTGAAGTAATTTATTATATGCTTCTTTGCACTTTTTTGCATGGATAATGTTAATGGATGGACCTTGTATGGATGAAAGAGATAGTCAATATTTATATACAAACAATGATTCAGTTGGGATTTAATTACGGTAGTTTTCATGAGGCTAATTAAATGATATAAATGGATAATAGGCTATATTGGTGTTATTGTTGAAGTTGAAACAATAAATCTCAATAGAAATACATGATCAGAACATGTATAATCGGGTAGAATTAAATAAATGCAAAACCTGAGGGTTCTTTTGAAAAATAATATGTTTATCAAGGTATATGAAGTGCTAGGTTATTATGTTCATGTTGCCAATTGAGCTGACTGTTTGCTTACCGGGGATTTGTAGTGACAAGCGGGAAGGAACTATATATTTTTTAGATGACGTGATATATAATAATGTCATCAAAATGTTATTTTCTAAAAGTGTAGAATATTAAACTTATATGTTTGATTTTAGATATTTACACATATATGGTTTTTTATATTAAATATTACCAATATCAAAGTTTTGTGATTGAATAATTTAAATCTCAATCTCTATCTTGCACTGGTATCTTTCTAATATTTTATTTTCCCTTTATTGTTGGTGAGCTTATAAAAAGCTAGAAGGCCGGCAGTAATTTTCAACAATATACTCTTTCAAAAAACATGTATAAAATTTAATTTCGATTTTGAAATTATTTTTTTTCGCATTATGTTCTGAATGTTCATACAAATGGATATTTTGAACGTTATAATTAGTTATATTATAATTAATTGTTCACTGCAAGTACATAAACACCTGGTCCAATATTTAAATAATAAACAAATATCTTGGGAGCATTGATTTGTTGCCAAATTAGGACATCCTGAGTTTTTTCTCTATTAAGTTTTTACATATGCCATTAATTTGTTCGTAATAATCTTCGGAGAGTGTTTCAAAATGTAGGTGGTTCGTGGTAAAAATTAGAGAATTCCATTTATGTTTGTTCAAGTCCAATAAACACGTAAGCAAAATAGAGTCCAAGGAGGGAATAATTAAGAAGATAAAATTGAAACTCTGAATAAGATCTTCGAAAACAAGTTTCGCCGAGAATTTAACCTCTGACTGCTCATGAATAGGAATGTTGTGTCCTGAGATCCCTCCAGAAGCTTGTACCAATGTACATCTCAAGTCACTCTCTAGGATATCCACAAAACTACCTACGATTGACCTCGACCTATCTCTTTGCCCTTTTTCGCTAATCATACACAATATGATGAGATACTCCGCTTCCGGACCTTCTCCAATGCCTATTGCTTCTCCCGAGTAATAACAACATCTTTTTCAAGAACTCTTCATTGGATCATTCTTATAGAAGGAATTGATAATTACTAGAGCTGGTCAATAAGTCTGTGACTTCATAAATGAAAAATGTTTTTATACAAAATTGTTGTGTGTATTCATGTTTCGTACTGTTACAAACTCAGAAAAAACTCACCTTATTACGGTTGAACAACTCCAACTTTTGATGCGTTCATGGTCGATTGTGAGCAAACACGGCACCCATCTTCCGGATAGCTTTTTATACCCAAGTGATTTTTCAAAATCGAAATCACTGACCCATTTTATATGTCTATGACTTCAACAATCTCCCGCACTTTCAATGTCCAATCGGCAAACACCATATCGTGATTTTTATTGTTTCGGATGTAGTGACTTCTATTGGGCGTCCAAAACGTTCGGCATCGATCGTGATTGTACGACCACAACGAAATTCTGTAATCCACTTTTTTTACCAATGATATCGATGGTGTAGAGTCCCCATAGTATTTATCAAGCTTAGCCTTTGTTTCAGTGATGGTTTTTGTCCACAAAAATATGCTTGATGATCACACGAAATTCCCTTTTCTCTATTTTCTCCATAATTCACAAAGGTTTTTCTTTAAAGACTGTCAAACACAAATTAAAAGACCCTGTTTGTTTAAACTTTAACAAGAGTCAGTTGATAGATGTGTTGACAAGAGCAGTATTGTCAACCTAATTGTAAGGCAGGGAGTTCAAAAAGCCCGCGTATTATATTCTCAAAAATTTGATGGCCATAACTAAACTTATGCCATCATAGCTATTATATGAATGATTTAAAATCACGGCTCAAAGTAATCTAAAATCATATCAACAACTGATCAATCTAACGAACACCACAGATCCCTTTCAAAGTAGCCATATAGGAACCACACATCCGACGTACTTCTCACAAAGTAGTTTGATATACACAGGGATTTTGATATTCATTCAATGCTAACCAAATCATTGATCTGAAATCAAGAGATTAACGTCAAATTCATATAAAGCTTCATTGTAATAACGTGATAACATGAGCTCTTTTGGATGTCAAAGAGAGAAGACGTGTGTTTGTTGTTTCAAGTATTCTTGTCGCCTGACATAGTGAATAAAGATCTGTGCATTACAATGGAAGCCGCCTGATGGCGAAGAGATTGGCAGTGACTGTCTTGTGCCTCGGAGGAGGGTGGATGGTGTTTTTCCGCGTTGGAATCGAGAGGAATCCAATGCCAATCAATCACCAGGAGGGGAAACGCAAGAATTGAAGAGGTGATAAATGGAAAACCTCTCCAAAAAACCGGAGACGATAATGACGCGTTAAAAACAACAAACAAATGTCCTACTGCTGTAAAAGTAATATTTGGAAAGAAAGATAGTATTTCTAAAAGCGGCTCTACTGGAAAAGAAGTGTCCGTGCACGATTGCGATAATAAAATGAAGGAAGGCACAAACAAACCAGCTTATAATAAAATTACTGGAACTGGAGTCAGAGAAACAAATCCTTTTACTCTCAGAAGTAAAATATACTGAGAAGGATAAATTAATAATGAGAGGGGGAGATTTATGATCCCTCTCTTTATTAAAAAGACTGATGGATGACTTATAAACTCTGATATATTCTTTTGGAATGCAGCTACACTATGGACCCAAGTTCTAGGGCTTAACCCAGAGGACTTGGACTCCATATGCCTTCGCCTTCCTCACCGACCCCTATTCACTTCAATGAGAGAATCTTAAGGAAGAACTTAAGGCAAAGGTCAAGTTACCTTGTGTTGTTAACTTGGTTGATAAAAAAGGAGCTGAGTTACTTACAGTTGAATCCAGACAACTTATGAAGGAGTTAAATATCCCCCTGCATTTTGATGTGAGAGTTCCTGAGATAAAAGGAGTCATTTCTCATGAAACAGTACGACATTGCTTAAGTCTCTTCACAAAAGTAGAATCGGTAGAACGCTTAAAAAGCGTTCTGATGTACAGTTAGAAGCACAATTAATAAACGTAGTCAACATTGGCCAGAATTAAGTATCTAAATGTGTACTACTGCTCAGCGTATTTTGATATCAACGTCGAAATTCTGCTCAAATGAAATTCCTTGATTTGCTTGGTTTTTGTATGAGTGAAAACAACCATTGGTTATTGAATGATTTAAACTCGCATAGTCCCTTTGGGGATCACCTAACTCAAATGGGCGGAGTGGAGTTCTAGTAGAGGTAATGAGCAGTTTAATATGAGTGTTCAAAACATTGGAACATACAGCATTCAATACCCAACGAGGTTCGAGCCATATTGATATAACATTGACTAACCGCTCATTTAATCAGTGTTTGCAAATTTTGATTGGCAAGTTGATGCAGAATATTCATATAGTGACCATCTTATATTAAATACTCCATTGGTTGTTACGAGCCATTATAAAACAGTATCGTAATCTTATAAAGCTGACTGGCCGAAATTCACTTTTTAGAGGAAGAAGGAGTCAAAAAACCTACTTTGTCCATTAACTAGTAACCTTGAAGTTTCTTCTCAGGCTGGACGACAACTGTTCAAAAAATACTGGATTGTAGCTCCTTTAAACCAGCAGAAGAACAAGACCAGTTCCTGGTGGAATGAGAAACTTGAGTCACTCAGAGCACACGTACAAAATTTTCGCCGTGTTCGCCAAGGCAAAAGAGGTCCACGCCTTCGAGACGCACTTGGTAAGAAGACTCGTGAGTATAAAATACTTCTCAATAAGTCCAAAAGAATTAGTTGGCGATATACTGTAATAGATATAACACCTCTGGAGACGTGTCAAAGATTGTTCGATCACTTTGACAAGATACAACTGCATCAATCGGCCTTCTCTGCGATGCTATCGAAAATCAGCTGAAACCCCTGAAGCTTCCATAGAAAACCTTCTAGCACATCACTTTCCGAAGGAGAACTGGATCCCAGTACTGATGTAGTTCGTGATGCATGGTCTACCGTTCCTATTGATAAGTATGATGATTTGGGAGGAATAATAACTAATGAAAAATGAAGCTTTCAGTTCAATCTTTTCACAGTTTCAAGTCTGCTGGTCTAGATGATATATCTCCATGTACTCTGAAGTTTCTGCCAATCGAAATGTGGGAATATCTTCGTATTCTTTTATGTCCGATCTTTACGTTTAAATGAAATTCCTCTCATTTGGCGAGAAATGAAGTGATTTTTGTTCCGAAGCCAGGGAAAGAATCATATGAAAGTCCAATATATTTTCGTCCAATTACACTATCAAGTTTCGTGCTTAATCCCCTGGAAAGGCTTTTGCAATGGTACCTTCAAGAAAACTCTACCCTCAACTATATTAACAACATGCTTTCACTATCGGTCGATCCACTGACACGGCTTTAGTTGAGATGGCCAATCTTCTAGAGAAGGATGTATATAATAAAGAATATGCTCTTGCTGTCAGTCTTGACTGTAGTGGAGCTTTTGATAACATTTCCTTCGAAGGAGCCCAAACTGACTTCAGGCCATGGAAGTGAACCCTCACATCACTTTTGGTATGATAATATACTTAGGGGTAGAATAGTGGAAACCACCATACAATCGATCTCCAGGATAGTTCGTCCAACTCGGGAAGTTCACAGAGTGGAGCACTTTCTCCAATAATATGGAATGTTACCATCAACGACCTCTTATTAAAGTTCAGAAATAGTGAAATAAAGATTATTTGCTATGCTGATGACATTATTCTAATTGTTAATGGTCTAGACTTTAAAAAAATAGCGCAGAGCATGAATCAAGCCCTTGCAGTCGTTGAAGATTGGGGAGGAACAAATGGTCTCAAATTTAACCCTTCTAAGACAGTGACAACTGTTTTCACTGGCAAAACAAAACATGCCATCGCATCATGGCCATGTCTTCATATAGGAGGTCATGTTATACCATACTCCCATAAGATGAAATATCTAGGAGTGTTATTTGACTCCAAGCTTAGGTTTTATACTCATATAAAGACGAAAGTTGCGAAATTAAAAAAACCTCCTTCATGCAATCAAGAGAGTAATTGGTCAAAGATGGGGCCTAATCCACGACAGGCCTTATGGGTATATATAAGTATGGTTGACCGACAATCACATACGGATCTGTGGTTTGGGCACATAATCTCACGTTTGGATAACAAACTCTCCTTGATAAAGTCCAAAGATTAGGCCTCCTTGGAATCTGCCACCCAATGCGTTCAACACCGACTCGAGGATTGGAAGTGTTCTTTGGAATACTACCTCTCTTCTTTGAAGTAAAGAGTGTTGCTATCATGACAAGACTCTGGATCATTGATGTAATGGAAGAACGGACACAATGGTTTCACTGGAAAACAAAGAGCGTTCCATCTGGCTTTTCTCAGAATACTGTCATTTCCGAGCTATTCCCCGCCATTAACAAAGATATAATAGTCAGGAAGAAAATATGGACGGCCGATTTTCAGGAAAAACAGCTGGATAATCAAATGAATGTATTTACTGATGGATCAAAAAATGAGCACGGAGTTGGTTCAGGGTAATTGTTACTAAGGGACAAATTATGGTTCAATACACCTCATTGACCCTTGCCCCATATAACAGTGTATTTCAAGCAGAAATTTTAGCCATTAAGAAAGCCCTTTATTGGATTAGAAGTAACCCAGAGAAATGGACACCTAATAGCTTTTGTATTTGGACGGACTCTCAAGCGGCATTGCAAGCTCTACGATTAATAGGGACAAAAAGTGCCCTAGTTCGGGATACCAAATACAAATTTCAATCAATTGCCAACAATTTCTCTCTTTCGTGGGTGAAGGGTCACAAAGATATCACTGGCAATGAAGTAACTGACATGCTCGCAAAGAGAGGTGCTGAAAATGTGTATCCCAACCATGATATTGGAGCCCCTTTATCACATTTCAAGAGGGCTGTTTCCAACTTTTATGAGGAAAAGTGGCCGACTCTTTGGTCTAATCTTACCTATTGTCGCCAAAGTCGTGCAGTGATTCCAAAGGTCAAAATCAACCAATAGCGAAATCTTTTAGATTACCCTAAAAGAAAGTTAAATAGATTAGTGCAATTCATGACTGGACATTGCCTTCTCCGAAAGCACAACAAAGTCATGAACCATTTTGTCAGTTCACTTTGCCGTGGTTGTGGGGAAGTAGACGAGGATCTTCTACATTTAGCTCGTGACCGTCCCAAGTTTGAGCTTGAAAGGGTCGTCTTCCTGGATTCGGACGAAGAATTTGGAGATATATCGAAAGTCTACAAGTTCATGGCAAATTCAGCTATTGAAAAATGACTCACTCAGCACCATCCTTGGATGACTCGGGACAGAATGCAATAGATGACATTAAAAGAAATCGTTGCGAGGGCATCATAAGTGAATTTACATATTTTTTGCATGTGCCCGTTCTGACAATGTTATTTTGGATGTGTAGCAATAAAATTCTCTAAAGAAAACGTGATAACATAACAAATAGATTTGGTCCCTTGTGAAGCATAAAAATAGTTGAGTGTATGAGGATAATCATGTATCACAGAGTTACTAAACATATTTCCTGATGCCATTAAAGCTTCTTATTATAATTTTTATCCAATATTTTTCACTTCCAATAACCAATCAAAAGTGTATATTCAAAATATTATAACAAATTTATATATTACCCATTTTTATCATATGCTTGTTAAAGGACAAAATCATTTATATGGAATAGATATCAGTGTTGCCAAAAGCTTAATGAAGCTTAATAAATTGTAATGATCAATGATAAAGGGATAAAATATTTTGAAAAATTACATGTCGAACCTCTCTGACAAAACGTCCGTTTCAAATGTAAGATATCAACATATTTATGAATATCTTAGTGAAAAATTTAATCAGAAAATAAAAGATAAACTATCACGTATTAAAAAGGCCTTTAACTATACAATTTCTTACTTTTTATAAAGTAATAAAAATGCTTTAAATACGCCTATAAATAACTACAAAAACATTCCTGAACTATTTTTCAAATTACAACATTAATGAACATTTTAAAACTAACTTTTACTTTGTGTGTTCTTACTATTGCAACCGGTTCATAATTGAAAACACGGCTCCTGGTGTTCATATTCATTTTCAAAATGTCATGCAAAGGCTTATATATGGTTTTAAAAGAGAAATTCATGTCCATGGAGAAGGCACTGTGTGGAGTATTCCTAAGGTCGGCCTACCCCCGCTGTCCTTCCACTCCTCTCTGACCCATTGTCATCCTTGATTCACTTCTTAGCGTTGGTATTCTTAGGGATACGCTGAGGCGGCTAAATGAAGTAGTAGCAGCAGATAAAAAGGTAGTTTACAGGTATATCTTGATTCGATATTATTCAGAACATACAGTATAGAGTTCCTTTGGAAGTTTTATTAGGCTCGACTGAAGGTTTTTGGGCACACGCAAAGATAGATTTACTTCTTCTATTGGATTATGTACATATAAATATTTATGCAAGGATACTAAACCGAGAGTGTACCCTCCAGAACCCGAACCCTAACAAAAAAAGGTGATAATATTAATAGCTTATTAGAGGTAGAATTAATTTATAAGCTCAAATGCTATGGAATCCATTGAAGTAGTTCCTTAAGGATTGGGATTTATCCAAAGAATCGTGTCCAAAAAATGTTTTCTTTCATCGTGTTTTACTTGATATCATAATAATATTGTTGTATGTTTTTGTTTAGATACAGCTGATATGATTGTTGACTATTTTGACGTAGAAGAAAACGTCATCCTTCGTCAAAAATAATTACTAAACTCCAATAATTTCATCTTTAATCCCTCATGACACAATTTTTCAATTTTCTATGTTCGTAATATTTATGGGTAGCATAAACCTAGTATTTATTGACCTTGATGTTTATTATTTCCACCCTATGTTATTATCGTGCCTTCCTAACAATTAAAGAGTGCACGTCCACTACAAAGTAGCGTTTTCATGCCGAAAGAATCAAAACAGAAGATACTCTTTTAATCCTTATGATCAATATTTGGGTACCGTAGCGGTACAAAGTGATAAAAAAGAGTATTTGTAAAACATTCTTCTATAAATTAAATTTAAAGAAAGCTTCTTATTACCTTCATCCACTATTTTTCTTTATAATCACTAAAGTTTATAGAATACAAGGTATGCATATGTCATGTTTTCATGGAGGGTGAAATGTCATCAAGCTTAATATTATTTATGAGGTATCAAAATATGTTGAAACTATATATTTTTGATGACGTAAGCGGTACACATAACATTATAATAAGTTAGTCTTCCCGCTTGCCATTGTGACGTCATCAAAAATCACTGACAAGCACAAAGTCAGCTCTCTGGGCAATACGAGCGAACCTTGTTTTTCAATATACCTTAAACACAACGTCAACTGCGAAGCTTCAGTATTACATTCCCAGTGATACTCTATATTCAATTCAATTTGTTTATTTTTATTTATTTAATTTAAATGTTAGCAATTATGTTTTTTCTTAGGGAACTAAAAATAAGTAATAGTATATTTGAAAAATAAAATAAACATTCTTTGTTTATAATATGCAAAGCATTAATCTTGGACCAGATCATAGAACCATCAATCTGTCTCATAGATAAATATTGGACGCAATCAAATTCTTCCAGATATCTAATTCCATATTATCATAAGTGCCCTTTCTTGCAACATTTGACTTCACTCCTACACAAAGAGTCGTATCATTTTTCAGGTGGATTATGCATTATTTATGTCAGATAAGTAGCAAAAGTAGTTGAATAATTAAAAAAATATTGTGTGCTAAAAAAGGAGGAAAAAACAAATAGAGGGAATGATTCCTCACTTTTCCTTGCAATTATTACTACTGACCTTGGCAATATGCATCAGATTACAAATAATAAGATACCAGTATCTCTCTTATAAGACCATATAAACATTAGAATATTTTCGTAAAAGATTTGAAAGATCGATCATTCATAACAAAAAAACATAAATTATTTTATACTGTTCTAGCTAGTGCTTAAAAATACAATAACTATTAATGTAAGTCAGAGCTTTAGTAATACAAATATACGCATGCAAGTATTTTTTTGCCCATTTGGTTCGATAGAATTGCAGTACTCGACTGGATATAAATAAGCAAACTAGCGTGCAAATTAGTCGATCGAAACTTATATAAAGAAAAAAAAGTCCTTTTCTATTTTTTCGAGAAGTTTAAAGAAAATTATGGGCTAGTTGTCAATAGAAAAAAGACTAATATTCTTCCACTTGGTGCTTGAAGCCCTCAGGAAGGCTTTAGTATCAATTTCATCCCAATTTCAAACTCAGTCGAGATTCTAGGGATTAAATGGGGTCGAAATGGATTTCATGAGAAAATCTGGTCGGGAGTCTCAACAGTTATTGGTCATCGGATCTCTAAATAGAAGACCTTCAACTTGTAAAATGTACAATATATAAGTTAGTTACTTACAAGGCTTCTGCCAACCCTTTATTTTCAGAAAAGGCCGCGAAAGAAAAGAACGAGGACTGAAGGTATGTTCTTTAATAATTACGTGGATATCATGAAACGCCCGAAACGCTTTCTTGGAGGAGGGATTTCTCTACTCTCCTACATCTTGCCCAAATATATACAAAACAATTACTGACTTTTCAAGAAATCAACAGTTGAATGGAGAAGGGAAATTAAGGAGGATCTCTATAATATGCTTATGATGTGCACTAACTTATCAAATAAGTTGATAGATGATATTTCTCCAGTTTGAGGAACAGCACATTCAATCATTTGGTTGAGAAAACCCTCATATTTTAATTATTCAGTTATCGATATTTTAAGAAAAAGAGGAATAAGTGGAATCTTCGACAATCGGAAATTTACAGTTCATCTGCAAATGTCAACCGATTGCATACAATATTACAGGCCCTGCAAAGACTGTATGAAAATTGTAAAACAACACCTTTCATGCGTTTGTAGATTACCATGCAGTGTCAATACTAAAATACTTCCTGAAAATAAATCTGCCTGGTCTTGAAAAAGGAAATGAAGGCTACGTTAAAGGACTAATTTTATTTTGAGTGTCGAGGGGCAAAATTAGTGCCTCGCCAAACACAGGGGAGATGGATTTTGCATTTTTGAACTGTAAATCTCTTATAGCTCAAAAGCTACTCTATACCACCACAAAAGGAATAGGATCTGAGAGCCATTATACTAGCTGCGTCAGCTAGATATTAGCTCCATATGTTAAAGTTTCCATGGTCGAATTCAATTCGTGGTGCTACGCTGGAGAATTGTTGGAATTTCTTCCGTCGACATCTATAAATCTTAAAAATATATTTTTTATATTTTTTTAGTAATTTCTTATGAAATGTGAATTATTTGTTTTAATATGAATGTTATTTTATTGATGAGATACCATTCCTTCCCGGAGTATAATTTTGAAGTATAATGTTTATTCATTTAATTTCTTTTACGTAACTACTACGGTTTATATATTTATGTTTAAATGTAATTAATATATTTTAATAAGGAAGAAAAAACTTCAATTGCGTGATAATATTGGTGTGCTTAGTTGAACAATAAGGAAAGTATTATTTTTTTGGCAGCCAGAGTCAAACATCGAGTCATAAAAATATTAGAACCAACGCAGCAGTTTTGTATTACAGCGTACAATATAATTTTTTGGATGAGTGTTTTTCATGATCCTTTGTCATGGAGACTCATACTTTCCAAAGCAAAATAAGATGTTCGTCCTTGTATATTTTGGTACCGGCTTAAGATTTTTTTATTAAAAAAATCATAGGCCTACGGCGAGACACTTCATAAACACATGCATAATTTCATGCAAAACAATCCTTAAAGGGTCTATTGAAAATAAAAAAATGACATTATGAAGTAAATATTATTTTGTTCTTCAGATAATGTATAATTTTTTTATCCGATTTTTAAGAATATTGACTTATGAACGCTTTAAGCTTGTGTAGAGAAAAAAAATTAATCGTACTGTAAATCTATTTAAACGTTAAAAACGTGTTGCATTTTCTAGCAAATATTTATAAATTAGATTTCTATTACTCATAGTCTAAAAACCCATCGTAGAGTTTCAATATTTGAACGTTCTTCATTCATCTTGAGTGTTGTTTTTTACGATTTTACTCATTTTATATCATGGAAAACGATACTAATATCACATTTTTTTCGTTAACATGGGCCGCCTCCATCTTATAATGGAATAATGTTGCAATAAATTTGAGTATTTGCCTATTTATACAGGCTGTAATCTCAAATTAAAATTTTATTTCCAAAGATCCTTTTTTGCTGAGATAGTGATTTCTAATTACATTTTACATACTTTGACTCACTATATCGTTTTTAAAAAGCTTAACTTTAGAAGCAAGGAAATTACTCCCCCCCCCCCCCCCCCCCCCCGTTTTTTAAACATAAGGATATAATTTTAAAATTGTATTCAAAATAAACACACATATCATTCCTCAATTTATTTGAGTTCATTTATCTGGACAATAACTGTAAACTATGTTGTTCACTCAAGTGTGTGTCGTATACATGGCATTCAGTTGGTGAAATACTTTAAATGGTATTTTAAAATAAATAAGTTGACTTTTTTAGATTGAAATAAGTTATTTACTTATTAATTTTTTACTTAATCTTATGCGAGACGATGATTAGATAGTAAATATCCGATTAGATCATTATTCCAGGCTTTCTGCTACTTGTATGGAACTACGAGTATGTTTAAGTAATATCAAAGTGAACTTATACTCGAAAATCCTTTGATTCCTTTTGCTCAATTATTTTAATATAGCTGCTTGATACCAACTTGAACATGTATATGGATTGAAATTAATTCCTTAAAATTACTGATTATATATATATATAAACGAGAGGTTTAATGTCAAGACATGATTATATATTTTTGTATTAAAAAAAGAAAATCATTTCCCTAACCCTCCACACACACTGTCTGAATAAATATCTATGATATACTTGTTAGTGAAGCCATGTTTTCTTTCTACCTTCAAATGTCAAGATAAGAATTACCATCTAAATCATTCTAACACATTTTCATTTCAGAACGTTCAACTTAAGCCAAAATCACAAATACAATATAAAAATGTACTAATAATGTCTAATAATTATTTTTGAAATTGATAACTAGCTTTTTCTTGGAAAAAAGAGTTATAAAATCCTTAAGCCTTTGACTGTGTATTTAAAAACGCAAATAGGATGCCAAGAGCTAAACTCCATAGACGGCTACATCTGCTGAATTTTTCCAAAGAAAAACTCAGCTCTATGGTACAATTTTCCACAGAACATCACCTACTCTGATATTACTACCACCCTATGTATCCCGAAATTAACCCACTGTGTCCCAGGATTGAACCAACGGATGAGGAACCTCTTCATCTACTTCAAGAACTGCTAAAATTTTGAATTGAGAGGACAAGGATTTTAGACTTTCAAAAGCCTTTTCAGGCCATTCAATCCCCAGCCTCTCTAGGTTCTTAACATCGGAAGCTAGGTAAAGAATGCACCATAATCTAAAAAAAAGTTCAGGACGGACTGCAAGTCGGAAAACAAACTTTTGCGAGTGCATAAAAAAATAAAGTTATTTTTACAGGTGCCCGTAATGATTATTTTACTATGTTCATAAGTATACAAATAATAAAGTATATATCTAATATTTGGTGGGACTTTATAAAAATATATTTTTTTTTTAACTTGGAAAAAGAAAAGTTTAAGATTATAAGATCAATGAAAAAATAAGTAGATTTTATAAATATATGATTTTTTATAATATGCTGGAAAAAAAAGATGATAAACTTTATAATGGCTGGAATCATGATCGGATATATTGACATGAATACACACCGGTGAATCATCAGATACGATATATTTCCCAAGCTCAATATTTTTTAAAACCCATATACTATGTATTCTATAAACCCCTTCTTAGTGCTTCATAATCATAAACTTATTGTACTTATAAGTTAAGTTAAAAAAAAAACATGTCTTTTTTCTTTGTTTATAGATTTTCTAAGTAATCATTACACTTTTGATTTGAACAAATATTTAATTATGTTTTATTTTATTGATTGATAAGACCTAGTAAAGAATACGTGTCTCTGACAAAAATCAAGATACGTAAAGTTTATTGGCCATGGAGTTTTTACCTTGTAGAGTTCGCTCTGAGGTAGTAACATCTCTTGAACTTATTTCTTTCTCAGGTCAATGATGTGTAATTACATTGGCAGTACATGTACTAAAATTGGAACGATACAGAGGAAAATTAGCATGGCCCCTGCGCAAGGATGATACGCAAAATCGTGAAGCGTTCCACATTTTTTTTAAACACGAACCCCACCCGCATAATGGAATTAAAAATGTTTTAAAATTTATATTCACCCTTTTTTTTACTGTGTTAGTCCGATTTCAATAATATTTGTTATAGTACAAATCAATCAATTATTATATTTCACGTTTGGTTCACTATTGTAAAATTTACAAAAATTCTATGATTAACTTTGTTATATTGACTCATGGTTAACGCTGTCAATAAAGACATGTTTTTTGGCAGAAAACGAGGAAGACTGCTCCAAGAAGAGCTCCTATAGCATGATGAAAGCTCCGGAACGCTCAACACCGTGGTCACTACAGATCCCCTCACGCTCATGAAGTGTTCCATCGTTACTCTCTTTAATCATCAACGAGCAGGTCCCCTGCACCGCCCACCAATCCGACGTGGTCTACAGCAGTAGTTTCGACGCCTCGCCATTCAAAGTTCAACGTTCATCATTCAATCATACTAATATTCATATTTAAAAAATATCATTAAGTGTACCTATAATTGTATTTGTTTTAATGTGTTTCTTAGTCCCTATGTCTCTGCAATTTTGGGAATGAAAAAAACATAAATAAAGCTACCTTTTGGGCGAAAAATTATATATTTATTTATTATGTTCAACAGTGAATGTTATTTTATTTAAAATTAAAAAGTAATAAGGGAGCTCGATAGCAGTGCGTGTTAAGGCGTGTTCAACTCTCAATGTTGGGGGCGCAGGTTCGAATCCGAGAGGGGGGTGGTCATTTTTGGTATACCTCATTGATAAGATCCTAGGTTCGATAAACTAATTTTAATGATATAATGCTATTTATATCCTATCGGATGCAATTCTATCGAATCATATAGGCAAAAAAAATAAAGAGTCTAATATGATTAGGATTGACTCATAAATAAATTTTGTAATTCAGAACGTTATCTTTGGGGCAGAACTCATACAGATACAATTTTTGTTTTACAAAGACCTTCAAATAGAAATAAGACAATATATATGTCATTTCAAAAATCACTCCATTTGGATAAAAAGAACAGGGTCTTACAATTCTTTAAGGGTTTTTTAAATATAATTATTGATTTAATCTTGGATGGATGGAAGTGAGATAAATAAAATAATTAATTGTATGGACAAATCTGCCGCATTTTAAAGACGACATTACTCTATCAGCTGATGTCTGATCCGTCTGTTGGTGATGTTCAAATTTCCTGGGTTAGTTATTGCTTACCACTTCTTTCGGTAGCATCATTTTTAGTGATCAAGAAAAATAATTATGTTCATTGAGAGAGATCGTAGGTGCTCTGCTTTAAGACTATGCTTAGTAATCACACGAAATCAAACAATGGTAGCACCTCTGGACTTTTGGCAATGCCACTTAGAACGGTCAAAAGGATCAGGAAGCTGCTGGAGGAGTCTTATATCCGTGGACCAAGTTTCTGTCTGCTATCATGGTCTTTGAGGTTGCGTCAAGTTAGATTCATGCCACCCCACATCTCCGAGACAGACATCAGGGTAAACACGGCATCGATCTGTAGGTCCTGAAGGGCATAGTGTGACTGTGTATAAAGTTAATTGTCAGCGACAAGCCATGAATATGGCAGCAGAACTCGTCTTCGGCCAAAAAGCTTAGCGGACGCAATAATGGCTGAAAGGCTTTTGCGTTTATATCCTTCTCCTCTTTGCCTCCCTCATCACAAGATTTGAACCAGTTGGACTACAAAAGTATCGTTCGAAGTTTCGTATCCACATTGAGCGAGTTTTGGCTGCAAACGGCGGATCTTTATCCTATAAAGATATTTGTTTTTATTTCATGAATAAATATTATAATACGCGCTTGTAGTTTTTTTTAAGTTGCAGATTTTTTCAATGAAGCTTAATATAAATATATTTTTATAAATCTATTTATATTTAACATGAGGGAAACGGGTAAATATATATTTTTAAAATACAGAGTTCGTCCTGGACACATGCTGTGGGAGCTATAAAATATTTCCCATCTTCTTTACACTCCCAAACAAAGTTGCTCTAAATAATAGTCAGACAATTCAAAAAGTTCAGACACAAATAATAAATTACATTGAGTCAAGTTACGGTCTCAATTATATTGTTTGTGTTTTATTTGACATTTTATTACTGAAATTTATATTTAGAAAATAAGTTTAATTTGATATTTTGGTTTGCAGCAGTGGCAATCGCCTAAAATTATAAAGAAAGAAATTCAAAAAGCATTGGAACATTATATTGTATAGGTTGCAATTCTAAATTAGGGTATTTAATATTTGATCACCCAAATTTTGGATGACTTTAATCACATGCAATTTATTTGCAAAAGAAAAGCAAATATAAATCGATTCAAATAAAAGCGTCTCATTATTTTTTTATCCCTTAACTATTTAAAGTTATAGATCTTTGTGGGTATATGACGGCGAGTGGGTCTAGATTCGGGTCGCAATTTGCTACTTATGTATCCCTAGATCTTTGCATGGAAAATATTTCAAATAATTATGTGTTGATATATTTTTATGAAACCCATTCTCAGTACTAGATCCCATATAAAATATCTTGTCAGAAAATGAACGCAAAGTTCCACGCATCCATCGTTTTTTCAAATAACTGTGCCTTCCTTGTATGTTATTATTATATGACGAAAGTATTTTGGAATAATTAAAAAAATATTAAACAACATTGCTTTCACAGTAAATTTTCGACTAAAAATAAAGATATTTCTTCTATAAATATATATTTCTCAAATAATTCATTTAAAACCCATTGCTGTCGTTTTTTTAAATATGAATAAAGTTATTTAATACTTAATGTTATACATTTCTAACGTTACCCCTTTTGATATTTGATGCTTACCGTTGTGGTTCGTGATAGTTATTTTTTTAAATAATACATACTGAAATATAAGCCCCTGCGGCCAAGAAAAACAAAAGATATTTCTTTGTTCGATTGTTTTAAAGCAGCCTATCAAGCCAATATATGGATCGACCCTTACTATATATAGAATAAAGACCTATTGGAGAGTGAAAAAGGTACAACATTTTCTTAGGGTTATTTCCTAATAATCCAAACATTGATTGACGTCAATGTTTGTTTATATAATGTTTATTATTCCCTAAGCATTTCCTAGACCTAGTTAAGACCATCTCCTTTTTCTTGATGTCTATAATCCTCTTTTTCCCGCCCGTTTTAAACATGATTTCCAGGGGCTTTCTACTCCTTGCAAGTTATTTGTACGAAGGCGGGAAAGAGGGTTTTTGAAAAAAGGAAGGAAGGAAGAAAAGCGCCTACCGATGATGATGGTGGTGGGTATGATGGGAACGATACCTACAATATACTTTGAGAAGAAAAAGGAGGGGGGGGGGGGGGGTCTTAATAACTTAAAAAAGCTCCAAGGAAAGAAGAAAAAAAAATGAAGGGGTTACGGAGAGACAAAAAAACAGAGAAAAAGTAACACAGAATGTTTCTTTATAAGGAAAAATAAAGTCGAAAGATTTTCATTTTCGTTTCATACGCAATGAAAGACTCATGTACTCGAGTACTCTTACTGGGAATCATCGTTTCGATAAAGACTGGCTATTCCTACAACATCGAAGGTAATAATGATTACCGTCCTTTCTTAAACCTGCTAATAAGAATATAGAGTATATATGTATACATATATATATATATATATATATATATATATAATATATAAAAAATCCTCAAACAAACAATCATGTTTCTTATGAGATCTAGTGTAACTGTTATCATTTGACTTTTAAGCTGTTTAATACTAATGTTTAATAAAATTACGAATTACGAGTCAACTTTTAACCTAGCTGAAAGAATAATCAAAGAACTAATCACATTACTTTTTTAGGTCAAGTACAATTACACTCCCATTGTCTTAATACTTATTTATGTTTAAAAAACTGATGCACGAATGGAACAAGGTTCTTCGAATGTTCTGCAATTACGAATTATATCTAAATCCACTCTTAGTAAGAAATACTTTTAAACTTGTTGATTATAATGTATATCAAAGAAACAAAGAGATTGATACTGTTTGAGATATATTGCAATCTCTTTGGCTCCAAAAAAACAAAAATACAATTAGACCTTTGGCCTCAGATAGACTCTTGTATCAACTTTTTTGCAAAAAAAAAAATCAATCAAAGGGACGAGTACCATTGCTGGAATGGAAAATATGAATTAAACCCTCTTTGTAGATCATATAACATTCAATTTATTCAAATAAAAGGTTCTTGAGTAACAAAAATACTACTTTTAGCAAGTTACCTCCTAACGACGCAGAACGTCTAAAATTAAAAGCAAATTACATTTTGTCTGGTGGAACTAAACAAACTATTCAGATATAGTTATTTGACTCATATTTGATTGATTATTATAAATTTCAACGAACATACTTCTAATTTACGAATTTACCGTAATTTATTTATATTTATGGACAGTTATTTATTTTACATAAAATATGCTGGGGTCAAAAACCAAATTTGATTAAAACTAGCTTTACACCTTCATATTTTCTTACACAAAACAAAGAGCTATCATTTCATTGAGCCTGTCAGATATGCTTACTCACATTAATATGTCGATATACTATATTGGTTTACAGATTAATCGTGGATTAAGTAATGGATTAAGCAAATATCGCATACGCAAAGAATTGAAAGATGTTCGAGCGTAAAGACCTACGAGTTTAATGCACAGGCGTTGAGATAAAAAAGTCCTATAACTCCTCTACAAAAAAAAAAATATGAATATATAAATGTCTAGTCACGTGATTGATTTTTATTTACTTAAAACAAACTATTCAAGTCAACACTACATCAATCTTAACATCATTCAATGTATGCTAAATAATAATAGTACGTTTATTTAAAACATGCATTTATAAAAGATTGATCTCTATGCGTAGGTCTTTTAATTAACGCATATTTTGGATAGGAGATGATCTCAAAAGTCAAAATATGTGTCTTCAAACGTTTACAAAGTATTTTTTATATGTTTATCGATTGCATTTTCGTAAAATTTCAAAATAAGAATGTGCATCAGAATAGGATGTATTTTTACTTTTAAAATAACATAAGAATTAGCTATCATGATTTTATAAATATTTTTTTTTTGATAGGAAGACAGTTTCATCAGTATAAAAAAGACAAAACGTATATATATATATATATCAGCATTAAATTAAACGATACTCAATTTATACGAACCATATAACATTTTAAGAATCATAAATCTTAATTATCTTTTAATTGAGTTAAATGTATAATATTTCGATAACGGATAACTCATTTTTTTCCAAAAAAGCTTATAATCGATTAGTAGGCTGATTTCTGAATAGTCCTAAATTAAGAAACAAAATTTTAAAACATTGAACTTTTTATTCTGACTATAAAGTATACGCATATAGTAATAGATTTTCTGATTTGATTTTGTTAATATATTTGAGGTATTTTTATACATTTTACTCAATTTTCATTAGAATTCGTTATGATCTGAAATAATAATAATAATATTGCCTATTTCGTTTTTCTAGTGGAAAATACAAATTTTGCTGAATCATTCTTTCCATACAATAATGTGGGTTCTTTGACATTTTATGAAGTACGCCGATCACCAACCAAAACTATATATACTTATTAAGAAAACACATTTGATTCACAGCTAATTGACTTAATAAACAATTGTGTTAAGTCTTTTTTGTCTTCGCGGAATTTAAAGTCACAAATTTGTCACATTAACAATTTTACAAATAATACACCAAATAACTGATTAATCCTTTTATCGTATTTGCTGCTATTGAACGATGACAAATCCCTACTACTTCTTAAGATATAATAAAAAATACTTCATATGATACAGACTTTTATATTGTCGTAAACGTGCTTCATACCCTATGAATCGTCGGGGTGATGAATTATTAAGAAGTGGAAACGAAATTGATTCAAAGCTTTTATACAAAGCATCACTTATCTGCACGAGGCGTTCTTTTTCCTAGTAATTTAAAACACAATCACATGCATACGATTAGAGTGTAAGCTAGAAGGAAACAGGAAACCTTATTTGGTTGTAATACCATCACACACGGTTATCCTTCCTCCCTATTATTGGGGTAAGAGATGTTGCAAAAAGGTATATATATATATATATATATATATATTTATGCAAATATTATATATATTTATATGAAACGCTGTTTGGCAAAAAAACTGCAATTCAGGAACATCTTGAACAAAAAAAGCAAATAAATTTTAATTTAATATGCAGGGAATATTCATGCCCACCTTTATCCAACCACATTTCTCAATAAGCTCGTGAAGGCTTTTTAAAGGAGGTCCTATTTAAATTCACTAATATGTGATGGAAGCATGAGTAAGAAGAATGTGACTTTTTTCTTTTAAAAGGTGATGGGCAGAAAGAAAAAGATTCTAAATAATAAACAGCTACAAATAAGGCATTCAATGTCAACAATTTTAAAATTAAACAACTCTCGTCCTTCTGTATCAGAGGATGCCCTTATCGTAAAATATAGTTTTTTACGCGTGCTTTTCAGCCCCTTGTAATGTTAGTTTTTTAATAGCATAATCTTATAACGTGTTTCAACAAGAAGAACTTTTGTATAGTTGTATTATATATATATATATATATATATAGTTTTTCTTCACACAATAGACCATTCTAATAAACCAATTAATTTTGATACCATATTCCTACTCATTAAGCTTAAGGAAATAATGGGCGCTCTTTTGTTGTTTATCACCCATGACGATAAATATATCATCACTTTGAGGATAAAATGAAGACAAAGAAGGAAACAAGTTATCAACTGAAAAACGGGATGAATATTCGGTGCATTTATGAGAAAAGTTCTACATAAGGGTATCATAAGCAATGCTTCAAACTGTACAATATCTAACTTTTATTATTTTGAAAACTATTATTTTTACACTTTTTGAAATTTATTCCTTGTATTGTCAAAACAAATTAATAGACGCTCAATATTCTTTCAACATTTGTTTAATTAGGTTTGTAGGCACTTTTACAATAATAACGTAAAATAGTGAAAATTTATATATATTTTGCATTAAGAATTTTTAGATGGGGACCAACCTTTTATAAAATAGCATTCTAAAGGGAATCAGGACCTTATAAGACCTTTTTCTGACTATCATGCCTGATTTTAATTGTTTGTCGGTATTAGCTCTTAATTAATATTGAATATTTCGACTTATGGCTTTTGAAATGATTCCATGTGAATTAGCTTTCATATTTATAGCTTTTATTTACGAAGATCTAACTTTTTATTGACAATGTTAATCTTTTTCTTTTGGTTAAGATGTTTATTTATTAGCTAAAATCCATACCGTGTAAAAATATACGAATACACTAGAAATAGGAGATAAAAAACACAATCTTAAGACAGTTACGTAAAAAACAAAACATAAATGAACATTATAATTCAAACTAAATTTTTGTGCAACTTCCGTGAGTAAATAAATTGATAAAAGGACTCTGACTATATCTTTATCGCAAAGCAATCATTTCTTCTCCATCGATCAAACATAAACTACATTGTTATTATATATGCATATATCTTAAGAAATTTTCCAGTGCCCTCTGCAATTGGAAATATATGCTTTCTCTTATGAGATACGAATCTGCATCTTGTAGATTATAGATAGTCGTGGACGCTCATCATTTATGACTAGTAATTTTGAATACAGTTTTTACTCCAAATTTGGCTCATGGCCAAGATATTAAGGATTAAATATTGTAACGGCAACATACATTATAAAGCATTATTTTCCAAAGATACCATACTTTTGAATAATGACCATTTTTCACTTTTTGTAATGCACTCCAAGTAATTATGTATACCTTTATTCTCTCCATATTCATCCACTTCCCGCGTCCTTGTCAAAGTTATATACAATGGGAATTCTGAATGAAAGTAAATTCATTATATGCACTCCTTTTTTTTTGTCTTTGCAGCTTCTAAATTACATGCTACCAAAAATATTTAGACTCTTCATTGATGGGATTTGAATTATGTTTTGGAAGCTCATTCACCCTTTGATGAATGAAGGAAGAAATGATCACGCAAATATATGATATATATATATATATATATATATATATATATATATATATATATATATATATATATATGGCGTGAGCATGGTATTGAAATAAAAGTTCAGAATAATGATAATAAATAATAGTGTAATAAGATGTCTTAGTTTGTCTCAGATGCTCGAAGGGAAGGAGTCGATGACAACAAAAAAACTTTTTTATCTCTAATTGAGGACTAAACGCATGAAAGAATAATGTAAATGTAAACTTTTTATGTATTTATTCATGCAAGCAAAAGCAATGATGGGTATATAAACTATAGCTATAAGCAAGGGTTCATAAAATCAATATATCTTCTCCTTGATACAAGATTAAAATCCGTTATAATGTATCGTAAGTTTAATAGAATAAGAAGAATTGACCAAGAATAATATTATACTATTTCTTATTTTTTGCCTATTAGCTCGATAAAATTGAGTCTATCCTAGACCCTAAACATTGAGAGTCGGTTAACCCATCAGAGTCACATAGCTTTTTTAACTTTACTTTAACCGACAATTAATACTACTGAGAATTTATTTGATTTTGACCGTTTGAATCAAGTATATTTCAAGAATTTGGAGTATTAAACATCCTTTCTGTAGATTAATGTTCGTTAATTTGAATTATTGAAATCAGTGTCACACCTCACCGCATGCTCCTGCAATATAAACATATACAAATGACTCAGAAGAGATCTGTATGATCCAAGTGGACTCTAGATCTTCCAGTCCTTAAGGTCACAGCCTCATATTTTCCCACCTAGAACTGAATAAAATCGTCCTTTATATATATATATATATATATATATATATATATTATATTTATTTATTTTTTAAATTGTATTTAATAATAAGAAATCATATTACAATACTTATATTAATATAATATATATATATATTTATATATCTATATATATATATAGTAAACATTTATAATAAGAAATCATATTATAATATTTACCAGGGCTATGAAATATGATGATTCAATTCCAGTTTTCTGCGAATAAATCATTGAATCCATAGCTGCACCCCTGGACCCTTTTTCTAGATGAAGGCATATTTTCTTATGAGAAAAGAGATATTGCTCTCGTAAATGAATAAACGTTATGGGTTTAAGGATGATGATCTTGGGATGTAAGACCTGATCATGGAGCTGTCCAATTATTTTTATTCCTAAGGGCATCACATATTAAACAATAATTTAAAAAATTATTATTTTCTGTAAAAAAAACTTTGCTCCAAAACAGGAAATAAAAGATTACTCATGTATGTCTCAAACTACAAATATCATTATTATTTATGTACAATATATATGTTTGGGTCGGAAAGGACTACTCCCTCACAAATTATTTATTTCAGATTTCCAATATTTATGTTCTACTTATTTTTATGTATTCATTACTCCTCCAAAATACAAAGATTATTTATGTCTTTTTTTAAGATAATTGGAGGCCCTTTCATGTGCTGCTTGCCCTTATTTATATACATGTCCCTTGGATATTAAGGTTTAAAGGACGCATTAATGTTTCTTGCTAATAACATTAAAATGAGGACAGAATATAATTTCCCCTCCTCCTCTTTATCACATTGTATTTGTTAAGCAATATATCCATACGTGTGTCCCCTCACATTAAAAGAAGTTTTAAGTGATTTTATTTAGAGAGCTTCCATTGTAGGAATCAATATAAAATGACGTCAGTAAATAACTCATTCAAGACAGAAGAAATAATGAAGAAATGGTATAAAGCCGTCATTTATGTAAAATAAAAACAAAAAATGTCCTTTAAAATGCCCCCAAATATTGATAAATAAAATTAAATGTAAGATTTAAAAGTATATAATTCACAATGCCTTTTTTCTCATTTTTCTTGTTTCAAAAAAATATTAGTTTCTTTAAAGCGAACCATACAAAAAGAACCCCCACTGATTAAAAATGTCATTTTAAAGCCATTAAAGTGTATTTTTACATTGTGTGTACGTGTATATTTACCGTTAAAACGGAAGAAAAACAAAACTTTACTTTACGTCATGGAATACACATAGTTTCAATCATAGAGGCAAAGAAAAACTTTGAAGACACGTTTGACGGGAGGTGATTTGTTCATATTTATGAAACGAAATGAGTCAAAAATAAATATGTATTCATGAAGGTCATAAAAATTAAGACCAAAATAGAAGTTGCCATTTTCAAATGTATTTAAAGTCATTTGATTGATATAAATAAATGTTAAAAAGGCAAATAATAGCTAATCCTACTTTCAAAATATGATTTTCCATCCGCATTTCTTTATTGATTATTTTTATATCAAGGAAGCGTTGCACATTGATATTTTCAAAGTTTTTCTCTGATATTGATTTGTATTTAAGGAACTATTTAAGTTCCCCTCGATCCTTTTCACTATAGTACTAATAAAAATGTTTAAAAGTTTTTCAATTTTAGTAAGCGGACCAAGAATTAAATATATATATATATATATATATATATATATATATATATGAATGACTTAAGTTCACACATAAACAAATGTCTAAAAAAATTAAATTTACTCAAGTATATTTCATAGTTAGAATTCGATTTGAAGAAACTTCCTTTTCTGAACTGCTGTAGATGAAAAAGCTTCATTGCCCATCATTGCATGTAATAATATTTTATCGCTTTTGAATATAAGGAGAATTATTGTGTCATTATGGAAAAATAGTGCTGTTATTAGCTATATTAATAATGACTACTCACTGCCTTAAACTAAAACCATACAAAATATTGTTTTTTAGATAACTTTGATCAGCTTTCTTATTGTTGACAGATTAGTTATCGATTTTTTTTTTCATTTTAAACATCAATAGAAAACAATTATTGGGGAACAAAAAAAAAGGGATAGATCGTTAAGAAGACTTTGTCAAGGGTAAATTACATTCGGAAATCAATCACAGTATCATTGACAGATATTATTGTATGTTCGATTAACTCTGAATTTAAACCTATTTGGTTGTCACTCCCTGCTTGTCAAGACAAAGTTAAAAGATGTCCAGTGATAGAAGATCAGTGGTTGGGATTTGATTTATTATATATATGTATATATATAATGTCAACTTTGCCTAAGTCGATTCTCTCGGGACTGTGCAAAAACAATCGACTTAGGCGAAATTCGAGTAACAAATTTGATTGCTAACTCGAAGAAAAATTCGATATACAGGTAGGCGTGTGTGTGTGCACTCGCTCACATGCAGTAATACACAGTGTGAACGGCAGGCGCAATGCATGTGGGCTGTATTTTGGAAAGTGAGCGCCCTCTTCGACTTATGCGAAGTTAATTTCTTGTTTATGTATGTGTTACTGTCAAATATCTGTTCGACGTAGGCGAAATATCGACTTACAAAAATCGACTTGTACGGTTTTATTACACACATGTCAATGGAGGAAAAATGGGACTTTTGATTATATTCGAGTTAGGCGACTTTTCGACTTATGCAATTTCGACTTAGGCAAAGTTGGCTGTATATATATATATATATATATATATATAGATTGTTATTTCTTCAAATCTTTAAAGAACAGTTTGTGAGTTGGAAGCATATTCAAGAACATAGGTTCATTTTTCCTTCATTATATATATTTTTATATAATTTATATATATATATACATATATATAAGACATTGTATCTACAAATATTTACACAACAGTTTTATTTTTCCTTGTTGGAGCATGCAACCTAGAATACTTTTGTAAGGGGTGATAAGCATGTATACAAGAGGGCAATGTAGATTCCACTGGCATAAATATACATTTATTTATTCATAATCCCTCAGAAAATGACAAATACAACACTGATATGTCTTCATAAATCATATCAAATAAAACCGACATTTATTCTAGATTTAGGGCAACTCTTTTAGGGCATTTTTCATAACTCATTTATTTCCTTATAACCATATTTAAAAGTGTCAACTTCCCCTTTAAAAATAAAAAAGTAATTCCCAAGCAATGGAACATATGTATGTACATTTCTTCAAAAGTGTTCAAAGAAATAAATAAAGCATGATTGACTTGGAGGATGCAAAGGGCTTTCCTCCTTGAGGGAAGGGAAATGGCAAGGCTAAATGGAGGATGTCCTCATTTAAAATGATGAAGACCATTTTTTTGTGTCATGCATTCTTGTAAACTGATATTTTCAACCCTTAGGGAAAGGTATTCAAAAATTGATTTAATGGGCTATCAAGTTACATATACATGTATGTAGTGACTAATCAAATGAATTGCCTTAATAAAAAATAATGAAAGGCTTTGAAATATTTTTTTGGTTTGAGAGCCGGAAAGTGAGATCCATATTTACTTATTGTTTGTCGTGATTGCATTCATTAGACATATGTTGTTCGAAGCAATGTATATTGAAAGGATACTTTCATGGCTTTCATTTAAGAGATAAAATACCATCGATATAGGGTTTTAAGTTCCAACATTATTCAAAATACTAACATTTATGAGAAGTGCTGGCATATTAACAATATAATCAATCATTTTTGATCAATAATAGCGAAGAATACTTTATTTATTCATAATTATATAATAAAAACAGCCAACTTGCTACTTTTATAATATGTCCATCTTAAATTGACTAAAAACTTCATAACATTCCATTAAATAGTGACTTAAAGCTTCCATAGAAGGCGGTATCGATATATAAAGTATCTTTCAAGGACCATAACAACGTTTTTAAACCACATATTTTTCATTAAAAGATTTTTTAAATTAGAAAACCAATATTATAATTAAAAGAATAGAAGTTCATTTTTCAATTGATCGCTTCCGATACAATCGGTTTTAAATAAAAATAAGAACTCTCGATTTCAGAAGGCAAAAGGTACCACCTAATGTACAGATCTACCAAATTATTTAATAGCAAGCAATACTTTCAGCTCTTTTTGATGCCCTTCACGAAAACCTTTGCATATTTTGAATTAATAACCATTTAATCTATCCCTTGTGATTGGATTAGAAATGAATATTTTGTATGCATAGAAAAAGGAATCAAACGGTATTTTAGGTCATTCAAAGTACGCTTTTTGAATTAAACAGAATAAAGTAGAAGCAAAAAAATAATTCGTAGGGCTATTTTACTCACTTATAGAGTATAGGATCCCTTTTAATCAAATCAGCTTTAAAAGGCTCTGATAGATAATCATAAAGGGTGTTTTTTAACTTTATCAACTGTGAAAATGGTTATTTGAAGGGGTTTTTTTAAACTTCCGAATCTTAGGTAGTTTGTTGGAGTGTAATAAAATATTATATTTTAATTTATTGCTTTGACATCGGCCATGATAGTTCAAGATAGAGAATCTGTGGATTACTTGATTTGAAGATAATTTACATGTAATTTCTCCAATTAACAGGTCTTTTAAACTGATATATTTTTTATATGATACTATTTAAGTGTATAAGTGCGATGATTTTATCTATACAAAGCGTTAATAAACGGAGCTGTATATGGAAGAGACAAGTGTAAAAGAAAACCTTAAGTCAGCTGATTTCAATCAAAAGGACCTTAATACATCTTTATAATTTTATTGTCAAAATTCAAAAAGAAAAATAATTTCTAGAAATATATAGTAGAGCCACTAACTTGAATCTGTAAGAGAGATATTACATTGTTAATAATAAACAGGGATATTTCATTGATCCCAGAAAGCCATTCATTTTTCGCAAAAGAAAAATGCTTTCTTTCTTATACGACAAGATTGTTTTAAAGTAAGACTCCCGTTGTTGGGACTATTGTGGTCGTCCCTGAAAAAACTTTATTGTGACATAAATGAGCATTTATCACTATAATAAAAGATATCATCAATCAATTGTCAGCTAAATCTGATTTATTATTAATATATTTTATGACAATTTTATAAACTTCCCAAAAAAACGTTACTTGTTTGCCTTTTTGATTCGATAGAATTACGTGAATAAATATAGTATTATTAAAAACCAGTCCATTCTAATAAGGATCTCTTCAATAATGTTCATCAAAATGGATATTCTCTTCTCGGGGGAGTCAAAACTGCACCCACCAAATTGATGTTGGGGCGCAGGTTCGAATCCCGAGGGGATGGTCATATTTGGTCTACCTCATTGATAAGATCCTAGGTTCGATAGACTAATTTTAACGCTATAATGCTTATTTATATCCTATCGGATGCAATTCTATCGAACCATATAGGCAAAAAAAAAAAAAAAAAATTGATAGTTAAGCATGTTTCCAATATAGACTTTTGTAGCTCCTTGATGTAAGCATTTTCGTTTTGTATATTAGCTGTTGTTGCAAACTTGAAATCCCTAAGCTTTCGCTTCTGCTGATACATTAATACTGTTGTTCAATCTGAATCCCTTGAAGACCCTGTACAATGTGAATACCAGATGCTCGAACTTGTGCGTATATTTACAGGACGTCAAGGTAAACCCAAGAATGCTTAATGGTAATCATTATTTCGAACTGTCATTGGTTGTATGTGTCGTTATGTTAAAATCGTCTGGTACATTCTCATTGTAATTTTTTGAGAAGTTGAGTTGACAACTACGAAGCTTAAAGAAATATTATTGTATATGATAAAAGCAAGGCATTTTACTCAGAACATTAAAAACAGATGAAAACATGATGATGATACAATATTAAAAGAAAAAATCTGAAGAGGGATAAAATAGCAACTTGAAATGTTTAGTTATCTTAAAGGTTTTTATTTATTAATCCTTGTTAGATGAAATAATGATGAAATATATTTTCTAAGTATCTTATCGTTTTAATAAAATTACACAGGATTGATCATCAGTATTTTAATCAAAATGATAGAAAATACATAGAAGAAATTTGAAAATTAACATTATTATTTCAATCTACTTCTTTCAAATAGTCGTATATATATATATATACAAATAAATAAATAACTTGTTATTGGAGCACTCACATTCTTTTTTCAATAACGAAAACGGTTTGAGATATTGACCATTTCTTTATTTACTGTATAAATAAAGTCAAATTCGAAATCGTTTAAAGACTACCACGTTCTAGTTTTAAGGTGAGAAATAGGTTAACCAAATTTGTATTAGTCTTCTGCATAAATTGTATGAAATTGCAAACGATTTCGAGCCGGTTCTGAGGTCTTATGTCGTCGGATTATGGGTGTCGACCAGGGCTTTCACGTGACCTCAAAGAAAATTTTTTAGTGGTGTTAAGTCGAACAAGCGAGGCGGCATTTGGACTTATCCATTTATGTAGATAACACGCTCACCAAACATACTTTTAATATATGTTGAAATCTACATATCCGATTTAAGAAAAATGATCGGTTATGATGGCAAGATTTCCATGCACAGTAATGTGATGCTTGTTATCGTCGATGACAAAGTACTTTCAAATGAAACCACCAGCATGCAATCCATACCAACAGTTACTTTTTTCTCAAGAGCATCAATTCAAGATGATACAAAAAAAGAAAATTTGGATCATCTTGATTGGCGCCTTGCTTCTACTTCGTAACCTGTTGTTGAAGACAAACAATTGCCGATAACAGTAAAGTGAAGTAGAGGGTACGTACTTGATCTGGTCATACATATATTTTGGATATTTAAGCAGCGACTTCTTTTTTCCATCCTACTTACCCTAAGGTACATTTTCCCTATTCTAGAATCTTCTATTTAACTTTAACATATGCTTGAAGAAATAATAAAAAAACCTATTGCACCATATGTATTAATTAAATATTCAAATTTTATTTGAATATTGATCAAGGCTTGGTGCCAAGACCCTTATTCCCCACTCTTCTGCTTGTAATTATTAGCATTTTTAATAGAACTATCGGTAAACAATATTAAACTTTTTTGCCAAAATTTATTCATAGCCAGTAAATACGTCAAAATGTAATTAATAAATAATATTTAAGGATATATAAATAACTTTAATTGTCTTTAAGCATTTATTAGAGGGATTGTATTATGGGATGTTAATTATATATATAAAGATATGAAAAATTCATGTTGAAAAATGTTAGTTTAATGTATTTAAACTCAATAAATATATTACTTTAGAAACCATTTAAACTTATAAGCAGCTTGTAAGATACAAATGTGCATTTAAAGCTTCCTTATGAATACATTTAAATACATTAACATTTCATTATATCTTTCCTCCTTGTAAAAAAACTCTATTGTTTTACCGACAACGAAAGCAAACATTCACGGTTTCAAATATAAATCCATTCATTCATTTTCGGAAGAATACTATTTGTTTAGCTTTTTCGTCCATCAAAGATTGATGGGGATGACCCTGTCTATATGCATAGCTTTCAAAGTCTGAGATTATTATATATATATATATATATATATAGGAGATAGGGGGCAAGGGGGGGCAACTGCCCCCAAAATTCGGGCAAGTTGGTTGAGTTATTCGGGCATTTAAGTTGAAGACAAACATTTGAATTTATGAAAGCAACCGGATTTTGAATTATAACCAAATAAATATAATGCAATGAATAGTATGTAATTACTATAAAGAAAACATTAATCTACATGACTTTCTTCATTTCGATTATTTTTTCACGATTTAACAGTTATTGTTAAAATTCGGGCAAATTGAATGCTGCCCCCCCCCCCCTCTCCCAAAAAAAACAACTAAACATCTCTCCTACGCTATGTATATTATATATCTATATACTTCAAAAGTACAAGCACACCATCTATTTCTTTGTTTGTACTAATACACTTTATCTTTGAGTCCGTTTATAAAATCACAACAAATACTTTACTGTAGCAATTAATAATCAAGATACCACACACATTTGATGGAGGGATGGTGATGTTATTTTTAAGAAAGGAAAACAATGGATTAACAGTCGTGGATTGTGACGTCATACATATATATAATAAATAAACAGGAGTATCGTCATAGAGTACTAATTGATTATAGGAAGAAAATACTGAATCTTGGATATTTGACAAAAAAAAGGATCAAATAATGAAAAACCTTACTCAACTGCTTCAACATAAAGGTTTTAATTGCTTATAAGAACTAAAGGATCCAAATTATATATAGTTATATTTTATCTTATAATAAAAACCATATTTTAATATTTTCTTTAACTTTTGTGTGAAGTAATAAAGAGTAGATGTTTGGACTGCATATATGTACCTACAATATGGTTTATATTCCTACAAATTGTAACCCTTGTGACGCCAAAATTACCCAGAGAAATCTAATTTCTTTATTTTTGAATTGCAGGACTATAAAATATTTTCTACATACAACTATATTTTAACTAAGCTACGGTTATCTGGAATTTAAACAACAATTTAATTTCGAATAATATTATTTAGTTCCAATATTATTTTTGGGGGGAGGGGCGAAAAACATAATAAATTTTACTCGTCATAAATATTAACATATATATATTATTTTTAATCTAATTCTACGTCTCTATTGGTAACTAATTGGATCTAATTAACTAGGTGGGATCTTTATTTAATCTAAAATTATATAAAACTCTTTATATCTGTAAAGGATCGGCTTTGCTATTGCTTTACTCGGGCTGTATACATAAAACAAAAATATTTACTCTCAAATAAGCTTTCAATCTTAAATACAAAACTCTATCAATGTTTCCCAAGCACTATGATGGTTGGGTAGTTAAGAAAAAAATGGGTTGAGGTTTCTAATGGACCGTATTTTCACTTTTGACAACAAACATGGGTCTATGTTCATTATTTATTTCACAACTGCCCTGTTAGTTTTACTCTTTTTCCTGTATATAAGTTTAATATTTTTACACTGTATACAATTTTCTCAGATTACCAAATAAAAATTTCTAACGTGAAAAAGGGGGTCCAATTTGTAACTATTTCATATTTTTAACTGATTAAAAATAATAATTAATTTATAAGTTTTAATCCTCTCGAAATGAAAAAGATGCTTTCAATCCCCCCTCCATTTTTTTATTTGTGAGCACTCCAATATATTTATCTCTCTGAATCAGTGTTAATATTTAGATGATTCTCAAATGTTATTTAAACGAAATAAACCATATGGGTGAAAAAATAACAAAAAAGAAAGTTATATCATTTACTATGTACTCTTCAAAAATCGTTTACCTCAATGTTGCCGAGTGATTTTTTAAGGGACCATATGTACTGGAAAAGAAGTGCAGAAATCAAAGTGACAAACTGTTATAAGATGTCTTTATAAATAAAAAAAATACTGTTACTTATAATTAATTTTGTTAGTATTTAGTTATATCTATTTAAAATAATAAAAATATTTTTTAGTATTTTCCATATTTTTTGTGGAGCTCGTAAAGAGTTGCTTTTAGGCGTTCATATATGATATAACATGCCTTCAATTGTAGCCCCAGAGACGCCATAATTACTTCCAGAACTCTAATTTTTCTCATTTCTCAATTACCATACTTTAAAATATTTTTACGACACACTGATATTAAGCTACGGTGATTAGGAATTTAAACAATTATTGAATTTTTTCGACTAGTAGTTATCTATTCAGCGTAACGTCATGTTGCAATATTTAAATGAGGGAAGAAAATGAAATTAAGTTAATATGATGGTTTAAAAGATATATTTTCTTATATGTGTTGATAACTTGTGAGTTTTTTTAAACAAGGTTTGAAATAAAAATATCGATTGATCAATGTGTATTTCATGTTTTCATGTACAGTGAACCGTCAGTAATCTTAATATTATGTTCACGTCATCACTGAGCCTATTGTAAAAGTATATTTTTAATGACGTCAGAAGGAAGAAACGCATAATATTATTTTCCCCCGCTTGCTGGTGTGACGTCATTAAAGCAAGCGAGTAGTCAGCTTTCTAGGCAATATGACGTACCTTGCTGGAGAATTAGATAAATATTTTGTTTCGTTTTAAGCTGAAGCCCACATTGGCATTGAGGGGAAATGTGATTATGTGATTAAAAATTATATTTGATAGTAGTAGGTTCGATTATATAATAAATGTACAAGAGATTACTTTATTTTATTTTAGCCTTTATTCACTTCAAAGTGATTATTGGAGGAAATTCATCTATATATTTATATATGAGGAGCAATATCTAAGCACTTTTATCTAGAATGTAAGAGATATTGAAAAGATTGCACTCATGTTTCTACGCTTCCCGGGGCAATAATCAGTAGGAAGTAGTAATAAACTATCGATGCATATCTATTTGAACATATATACTTCATATTTGGCCTTTATTTACACATAAAGAGGTATCGTCGGAACCGACATTCATGATGTGTACCTAAGCCCACCGAAATTGCATTTTAGGAAAGGAAATAAACAAAGATAAATTCATTTTTGAGATCAGCGATTTCATTATAAAGTAAAACTTTTATCTTTTAAAAGTAAATATCTTGTATTAATATACACCATATTTTGGTCAGACAGTAAGTGAACACTAATCTCTAAACACCAGCCATTTTCAACAAACAACAATTCCTTTGACTACATATATTGACTCTAAAAAAAGATCAACTAAATTGCGTCTACATATATAATGAAATAATAAATAAAATAATCTAGTCACATAAAAACTCCAGTATTTTGCAGACCATAATATTTTATTTTAGCAATACAATAGTAGTTAAATTGTTAGCAATTCTGGTTGATAAAAGTGTTATGGCACGTTTTTCCAAATTATTTATGATATTCGAATTAGGCAATATATTTTTTATATATATATATATGTATATATATATATATATATATATATATATTTACTTATTATTTTAATAGTATTTGTTGTAGAAAAAAAGATCTTCTTTTGTATGGCCTGGCTACACTTTTTGTTCCTGTTTCCAAAGACTATAAAATTATAAAATGGGGTGTGATAGCCGTGCGTGCTAAGGCGTTCAACTCTCAATGTTGGGGGCGCAGGTTCGAATCCCGAGAGGGGATGGTCATTTTTGGTCTACCTCATTGATAAGATCCTAGGTTCGATAGACTAATTTTAATGCTATAATGCTTATTTATATCCAGTCGGATGCAATTCGGTCGAACCATATAGGCAAAAAAAAATAGGAACTGTTATAATAGATCATTATTATGTGAATAATAGCGTAACCGTTCATTTACTTCAATACCTACAAATTATTTGGTGAAAGCTTGAGGGAAATGAAATTTTAATTAGTGAACGCTCAAAAGCACTAAGGTATGATTTCCACATGAAACTGTGTTTGATGAAGTTGTTTGATGATGATATATGGTGCGTTCACACTTTCATTTGCATTTATTTTAAATGATATATGGCCGAAAAAAGTTCATAGGTCAAACAAGGAGGCTGAACCTCATAGAAGTATTAATTTTTGGTAGCAAATGTTGAGTTTTATATATTATTAGTTTTGTGATATATTAAGTCATGCGTCAAAGCATAAAATCTAGTGATAATCTTATTTGGGGGGAAACATATAAAGGAACAAACTCTTTGTTCATTGACAAGTTTTATAACAACCCAACAATAAAGCATTATTGCATTATTGAGTTGAGAAGCCGATGGGGAAAGTGTATTACTTCCGCAGCATGATTTCTGAACAAGCTTTGAGATCATTTTTTTTTTGCCTATATGGTTCGTTAGAATTGCATCCGATAGGATATAAATAAGCATTATAGCGTTATAATTAGTCTATCGAACCTAGGATCTATCAATGAGGTAGACCTAAAATGACCATCCCCTCTCGGGATTCGAACCTGCGCCCCAACATTGAGAGTTGAACACACCTTAACACGCACGGCTATCGAGCTCCTTGCTTTGAGATCATTGTTCGTGATTATTAAGCACATTTGCAGTCAGTGTTTTGAAGTTAATATACTATAAATAATATCAAATACAAATATGACAAAGGAAGAATATCACAGTTCATATATATAAAGCATCCATTATTAGAATATATCTTATTTGTTTTGTGATGAAATCTATTGTTATTATTTTCCTCAGAATCAAGCATAATTGTTATTTTTCTTTGAATGAGATGAGTGATTATTATTATCGTTATTGTTTCCTAGAAGAGTGCCAAATATTCAATTCCATTTATATAAAATCTTTACGACTCAGTGCATTTTCAATAGAATTTTAAATCAATTTCTATATGCTAGAGGAGCCCTTCCGCTCTTGAAAAATATAAATAAAAAGCTCTTTGATGATTAATATTTGTTATTGAACGAGTATAATTGCTTTCAGCATTTTTTTGGCAAGAGTAAATATGAACATTAGGAAACTATAAAGCTTTTTGTAATATCTGCATACAGGGGCGTAATGAGTATATAGTCATGTTTTTTCGAAGGTCCGATATCTCTATCAATTTAATGATATCCTTTTTGTCTAAATCAATTCAAAAATAATCAATACATAAGAAGTATTAAGATTTAAAATCTATACACGCTTAGCGTGATGGAGTAACCTCTTTAGACTTAGTTTTTATGCATGTCCCTTTTCTAATCATCGATCATCTACTAAGAACATATTTGTATTATCATAGTAACTAACAATGTAATATTTTGTTAGAATATACTATAATTTATTTAAGAATCATTAGTGAAATCCCTCACAATTTTGTAATTCGATTTTTTTTAAATAAATAGGGTGTGTTCAGTTATTTAGATCTTTAACGAACGTATAGCTTCAAATACGAGACACATATATTTTTATTCGCGAATTTCTTAAGTGTTTTAAAGAATCAAGGAACTTGAGAAATAATAATATGCTTGCCCATTATATATGAGTTCGGATTCCTAGGTGTGATTGTTGTACTTTTTTTGCCTATATGATTCGATAGAATTGCATCCGATAGGATATGAACAAACATTATAGTATCAAAATTAGTATATCGAACCTAGGATCTTATCAATGAGGTAGACCAAAAATGACCATCCGACTCTCGGGATTCGAACCTGTGCCCCCTCATTGAGAGTTGAGCACGCCTTAATCCACACAGCTATCGCGCTCCCTACACGGCTATCGGGCTCCCTTACACGGCTATCGCGCTCCCTTTTTTAAGCCTATATGTTTCGATAGAATTGCAGTATCCGACTGGATATAAATAAGCATTATAGCATTAAATTAGTCTATCAATTCAAATATTAATATCGATCGCAGACATGATGTCTCTTATGTGCCAAATTATTACATTGGGGGGGTAAATGCCCGGGGGGTGCTAGTCCAGGGGGCGATTGTTCTGTTACGCCACAGATCTTGATTGGGGCGGCATCAAACTCACTCACTCACTCCATCCACACCCACCTCGATGACTCGGATCTTGGAGCTCTGTCCTTATGTAATGCTCAGAAAGAGAATTTATCTTAATTGCGTAAAAAATGAAAATTGGATCTTTTTTCTACTCTGGCATTCCAGACTACGTTGGTCGAGGGTGCCTTTGATAAATTTGTAATTACCTTAAAAAGCCGTTTTCTATCGTCTTTGCTCCAGGGGGGGGGGGGGGGGGGATTGAACAATCTGCAGTGAAATAAACGTTTCGAAAATTATTTCTGCAACATGCCAATCCATTTACAGTGTAGATGGATTGTGAATTAGAAGTATTTAAAACCTAGGATCTTATCAATGAGTTAGTCCGAAAATGGCCATCCCTCTCGGGATCGAACCACCTTCCCTCTAAATTGAGAGTCGAACACGCCTTAACGTACAATGTCGACTAAATATCTAAATAGCCGACAAAACTGATCATCACCAATTGAATTGATGTGAAAATAATAAAGGATGCTTCTTAGCAAGTATTGCTTTCCAGAGTATAATGATTAACAACAATTATGGCAGCCTGAATCAAAAGAGAACATAAAATATAATATGCTTCCTCTATTAAAATTAACTGTGAAATCAGACATTTACTAGTATTAAATTGAAGAAAGGGATCTAATCACACTTATTCCATAAAGGGTCTTTACATCCACAGAAGAATTGTTCGGTGTAGTCGTTAATTTATCCACAGAAACCCCCACGTACGCCATAAGTAAGTATTTATTAATTATGATAATTATACTTAATTACACCTGTCTATCTCATTTCCTTCGAAAAGGTATAAATTACATAATTAATTTATTGTGTGTTATCATGCTAATCAATAGTGTAGCTATATTCATAGCGTTTGAACACATTTTAGGTAGTTGTCAAATGAATTTCTCTCTATTGTTAAAGTTTATTCGATCGTGAATTATGGTTTAATACTGATAATACTTAATCTGGACATTTGTGTATATTGAGGTAATAATTAGGTTGTTTTGAGTATTGAAGATCCGAAGTCTTTTCTTTTTTCCCCTTTCAACAGATTGTTTTTAATTATCCGACACTCAGGTGATATAAAGTGAAATATACAAAATATCTTCCTTTTAATCTTTGTATCCTTCATTAGTGGAGGGCCTCTGGGCCACAACAGCAGCTTGTTGCATTTGCTGAGCATGGATATTCGCGCCCCTGCGGGGAGCCAAATGTTCAAACATAGATGAGGAATAGTTAGACGACGTCCGCTCCAAACTACAAGGCATTGGATCCGGAGTCTTTACAGGTTATCTGAGTGTGACTAATGTCGTACTTACGAAGGAGATAACTGCCAACCGACTTAGAACTCATAATGATTCGGGTTTTTTACATATAAAACATAAAATTAATGGTTGTTAATCGTTTCATTACTTTTATAATTAATCATAGTTTTATATAGATTTTAATGCATTGCTTGCATGGCAGAATAGCTTCTTTTTTGTTTGAATTACTGAAGGAATAGCTTCTTGCCATATGATCTGTATTTAAAAACCATACACAGAAAAAGGGTTCATCAATCGTTTCCATAAATTGAGTATTTTGATAGTAATATCTGAAGTTTCTTCTTGTTTAGAAATATTCGTTTCCAAGGAGCTGTCCATTCAAAAAGCTTGTTTTATATAGCTGGAAAGGGAAAAGTTAGCTCTTTTTGGTAATATGAACTTATCTTGTTTTTTGCAGTATGCCTCTAGTTGGAAGTCAATTAGGAATATTTTACTTAATATACAAATACATATGAAGTTTGTACTTGAGTCTTGTAATTGCAATATGCAAAAATAGTTCTAGCATATTAAGCTCTCAAATACTTTATTAGGGTATTATTTTTCCAGTTTGCTTTAGATGTATAAAAATAAAATTAAGTTGTCAAAATAACTTTTGTGCTCAAAAGAACCGAAGGCAAAAAAAAACACTGCCTGGGGAGTTTTGAGTTCTTTCAAAAAACTTACTTTCACATTATAAGCAAATTATAAATATGTTTAATAAATAAAGAATAATACGTTTGAAACAATAAAAAAACTCAAAATTTCTTCAAAATCTTTGAATACTTCTTTCTATTAAAGAACACAGCCAAGAACATACGACCCAAGAAAGGCTATATGCTAAGGGAAGTAAATGATATATTTTTAGTATGTTGTATCAAAAATTTACTCAATATTTCTATATAGAAAAAAGTTTGTTTTCTAAAACAAAAATACAATTCTTAAAATGGGTAAGGCCACCTGGAAATGACGTTTCTTTCGATAAACTTTTCATAAATACTAATGATTTGCAGATATTTTCATTCCAATATTTATTATAGTAAGAACTAGATACGAGCAAAGAAAATAGAATAAAAATTCTTCTTCTGAGTAGTTACTTTAATAATTAAAAGTTGACATTGAGAGTGTTCATTCAAGGGTTTCGTAAATGACATGGAAGTACGCCAATGAACATTAAATATCTGCTCGATCATTATCCCTGTTGTTAAGTCAGTAGAGGAAAAATTACAAAGGACATACGGTGAACACCTTGAACCCCCTGACTGGCTAATATCAACGTCCCCCAATTATGAGAACGCTTTTCAAATAGAGTTCATAATTTCCAAGGTTCAAGGCGTTCTGTACGCCTCGCGGGTCAAGGGGAACCCTCTCCCTATAGGACTGAACAAATTGGTGGAAAGATACATCTCCCTCCTAGACCGAATCAATTATAATAAACATTATATATTTTATGAACAAATTGAATCCAAGTTTTCTTTTTTAAGCCTTTTTTGTGTTTTATACTTCATATATTGACCATTTGTCCCTACCACTTTTCTATTTACAAAAATGTTATATGAACGAAATATAATTTATAGCCAAAATAAAAAATATCAATTATCAAATTTCTTACTAAAAAATCCATGACAGAAATGAAAAAGAGGACTGCAAACTAAATAATACAAATAAAGGGCATTCTTTGTAAGTACAATTAGAATGATAAACATTCAAAAGGTTCTGGCCTAAGAAATAAAGATGTTAGCTTTTAGAGCACTTCAATAAACTATGCTTACATTTTCAATATAAGCATTCTAAGGAAAAATAATATATAATATATATTCTAAAAAGATGAAAACAAATATTTGCAAAAAGTCTGTTTAATAGATATAAATATTGATAAATCCTTTAGTTTATTTGATTTCATTCCGAAATTCTTGAGTTTTAATGCAAATTAAAAGTGAAACATAAAGTCGTAAATAGAACATAAATATTGATAGCTTCGAAAAGTAATATTGAAGTAGGTATAATATAAATAATATCTGAATGAATATATTCATGATTTTGAAGAGATATATCAAATGGATATGATTGCATATGATAGATATATATATATATATATATAATTTTGAACATTACTTACTCAATTTAAAAGAAAAGTCTTCGTACTATACTTATATTCTACTCAAGTACTTAATTATCAATGTATTTGGGACATTTTTTTGTGCGTCATCTTTTCCTTTTCTATTTTGGGTCATTTTTCCATGGCCATTTTTCTTTGGGCAGTTCTTTCTAATATCATGCTTATTGGTTTTCTTATGAGGGATTATTTTGACTTGGAGGAAAAATGTGTACACAGACAATGAAACTTAATATTGTATTCGTTTCCATAGCAACCGGCATCTCCACCATAACAGAGTTTAAAAAAGTGCTTTAAGTATTACCTACATAACATTACAAACGACAAGTAGTATATGATTATTTGGATAACGAACTTATTTAATGTTTCCTTTTTTCACTGTTTTTTTAAAGAATTTAATGCAAAATATCTGGGAACATCAGATCTGATTTAAAAAATCTATATCATTTTTTTTTATGGTATTAAATTACTTTGGCATTCGTTGAGAACTGATATAAAGAGGAAGCAATCAGGATATTTCGAGTTTCGGTTAGAATCCACCTCAAAAATTAAATCTTCTTCATTTTTTTTTTTTGCCTATATGGTTTGATAGATTGCATCCGACTGGATATAAATAAGCATTATAGCATATAATTAGTCTATCGAACCTAGGATCTTCTTCATATAAAATTCATTGATTTTTTGTTATTACCGCATCTTAAATTTCTTTAAATATAAAGAAATTTTAGAACTCCTTATATTATCCTTAGTGATTATTTCAATTCATTTTTAAAGTACTATGTTTATGTTCAACCTATTCTAAATTTCTAGCTGATATCATTCAAAATCCAATTTTCATGGCCATGAATCTCTACGTTAAACCAAAGTCATTCCAGTGTCATGCATAACATAAGAGATATAACAAAATCTATAGAAGGGTACCCTTGTATATTCGAAATAGTGACGGATCCTTTTTAAACCAATAACTATTGAAGTCAGTACGAAATGACATTCAAAAACTGAATATAATTTTTGTCAAAAATATTTTAACCAAGAAATAATTCAATGCCTTCCTTTTTTTATTGGCAGACTCCTTTCTGTTGGTTTTTATCTTATCAAACATAAGATATATTCTGCAGATTTTCCAAACTACATAATCTAACCTTTTACTCTGGTAGCTTGAGGTGTGTTCTAGTACGATCCGAAATGCCGTAAGAATGGCACCTGATAGCCTTCATTAAAATACACAACACAAATTAGTCAATTGTAGATGCAGACATCCGGCAAGATATTTTAACTACTTTTCTAATGGTCATACAGCACAATAATAAGAATGCACGAGCAATAAGATGTTATTTTAGGGGTGCATTGCATTAAGTGAAGTATGTTTCTGTTTGCTTTATAAATGAACATATAATTCATATTCTTTACTCAACCAATTTATTTAGTGATATAAGCATCTATATGTTTAACCATCTTAATATATCTTAACTAAAAGAATAAATGCTTTGTTATGACTTTTTTAAGGAATATTGCGGAAAACAATTCATTACATTTGCATATAAATAGCTAATTACATCTCAGCAATGAAGGAAACTAAATCGTTAAATAGATTCATAAGATATATATATATGTATAATAATCCACCCAATTATTTCTCTAAATAATATTCATATTATCCTAATGGGCACTTAGTAATGAAGCATCAATCATGGATTTCTAGAGAGCTATTTGCATGGATCATAAAAAAGATAATCTAATTGATTGTAGGATAAAGATGTCCAACAAGAAAGGAAGAAATTACATTGGCCATATTATTGTTATTATCCTTTCTTTTACTACAAAAACATAAATAAATCCTTTTAGACCCGTCATTAATTAAGGGTTTCCTTGGTATTTAGCATAGTTCCTTATAACAAGATCTACAGTAAGTCCTAAATTTGATGGTAGATGTTAAAAGTATAAGAGAAAAATAGCCTTAATAATTTACTATTCTTTGCAACAACAAAAAACTTTAATGAAATATTTTCTGAATATTATTAAAACTTGTTAATTAAGTAGCATTATATATATATTTATATATATATACAGGAACGGAGTGGGAAGAATTTATCCACCGGGACAATTATGCCCTCTCCGGCCTTATACAGGCCCCAATATGCCGTTGGGAGGCTTTCAACGGCCGTTTATGTTTCTTGAGGCCAGCGGCCCACCGGGAATAGTCCCGATACTCCCGCTGGCCACTCCACCCCTGTATGTATGTATATATATATATATATAATATAAAGTGTATCTTTGAAAAATTAATTCGACTTATACATTATGGAAGGGCAGTATTTATATAATGTTCAGTGAGCAACCATTAGCCAAGCATATCAGCTTGTTGATTTAATTTACAATTGTAGGTTTTTTGAAGTTTTTCAGATCTGTCATTGTCCGATCTACTGGACTAATTCCTTGTGGTGTTATTATCAAATCTAAAAATTCCTTATCTTATACACAAAACTGATTTTCTTCTATATTTAACTTAAACCATTGGTCCATAAGGAATTCTATACATTGAAAATTAGTTTGTGATGGTCTTTTTTGGTTTTAGAAGATAGTATAACGTCATCAAATTACGCAAAAACCGTTAATGTAACCCAGCACCTTATCAATCATATTCTGAAATGTATTAGTAGAATTTCTAAGTTCAAATAAGATTCTAAAATATTGGTATAATCATCATGGCATTGAGATTGCTGTTTTAACCTTATTGGACTACTCAAAAGGATTTGATGATAAGCATTAAAAAATGATTATTGTGAAAAAATGATGAATTTTTTTAATTTTTCATTGAATGCCTGGGTCGAGGACATAATATATTTTATTATTTTATTGTTACAAGATCTATAACACCCCAATAGTTTCACGTCTCCATATGTCTTGTACACTACGTGAATTGACTCCGACCAATTAGATTTAGAATGTGTAATAATTTTATTTCTTAGAAGTTTGTTTTCCTATCATTTTTTTTCGGGAGTAATTTTTATTTTTCAACAGTTTAATTTCATGATATGTAGAATAGATACAATAAAACAAAACAGATAAAAACCCTAAGATAATGTATGAAAAATCACTTAAGTAACTATTTTAATTAACAATTTTATCTTAGAGATTGAACTAAAAGCACTATTTTCAAACAATAAAATTCAATACAAAAATCCCAATTGACAAACTTACTAGAACACAAAAAACATGAATTTTGAGCTTTGAAAAGGCATTACTTGAAATTATTTTTTTAAATCATTATTTTAGATAATATCTTCCAGTGGATGTAGGCAAGAGATATATATTTATTTTGACATTAACAATTTTAATTGATTCTGAGGAACAATTTTTCGAATTAAGCTGAAAAAACACTTTATCATTGACTAATTTTCAATTCAGGGAATCAAGTATAATTTTAAAGTTGCTCAAGAAAGCACTGCCCCAGACTCCAAACCTCATTTCAGTTACTATGAAATTCCAATTTACTAAATCTAAACCAAATAACGTTACAATTTGATACTCTATAGCTTTATTATGTGGAACTATAAGCATTGTTCCATTCAGTTAATAATATTCAATTCTGAAAAGGGGATAAGTGATTTCTCCACTCCGGTATCTTTTAAAAATATTATGTCCCTTTCAAATTTATATATTTTGTCGTTTTGTTTTGTCCACCAGATTGAGCTATGATGCCTAAGTACTAAGACTAAGTCTAAGTACTAAGACTTTTAAATACCTTTTTATCAACAAAAAAAAATTGGATTGACTTTCAAATAATTATCAACTAAAATGCCAGTGTATGTTGATTTTTACACAATTTATTTTGTATTATAATTACATAACATTTTTCAACGCATTATTTTTCAAAACTTATGACCTCGCTGATGAAAGCGAGGATAAAAATGTTTAGAAAGCCTTTTTGAGTTAATGCTTTTGGAGATTGGTTTACGTTGTGAGTAAATAGAAGAAGAAGAAAATTTCGATTAACGCTTAATGGCATATCTTTGTTTATTATGGAATAAGATAATTAATACAGCCTTATTTGTTTTTTGTATAATGGTTATATCGTTAATTTGCATTTACACATAAGCAATTTTGACTCTCTATGAGTAACAGACTACTACGTACATCCAAAAAGTTATAAATATTTAATGAATCATGGAATCTCTAAAGTATTACACGCGGGAAAAATAAGAACTTTTATTACCCATGGATTCAGATGTAATGCCTCTCTTGTAAATGAGAGCTTTTTCGTGGGAAAATATATTTATGAGTTTGTTTAAAGTTGCCTGTATATTGCCCTGGATTAAGTCGAATAGAGATGGGTTTGGGATAAGAAATACACGGAAATCAACTCAACCTTTCAAATTTTGAGATGTCAGATAAAAAATAGTTTCTTTTATGTATATTATCGTCTCAATAAATACAGTAGAGAGCAGATAAAATATAGTTTATAAATAATATTTGCCTCTTCTTATAGTAAATGATAAAGAAAATTTGCACTAAAGAAACTATTTGTTTACTGAAACGTTACACTCAATTAAGGAAAGGCCAGGTGGATGTCCAGTTATGTAAATGTCTATGTCTTAAGAAAATATAAGTTGTTTCAAAGTAGTCCATCAAATATGTACATCAGACGCCATTTTCCATATGAGAGGGCCTTCGACATCTGGTGCATATAAATTCTCCTGTAGGAAGGGCTTTATAATAAACATAAATGAAAGAATATATGCAACTCTTGAGACAATGTAATAACAAAAGCTAGGAACGCTTGAAAGCTACAGGAGATTAATTCAAAGGTTCAAATATTAATTAAATTATTTAAGACTCTTAAAGAAGTAAAAACACATAATTATAAATTTGATTAATTGATCTTTATTAAGGTTTGCCTAAGAAACTTTTTCTTTTTAATATTTATATAAAAAAGACAAATGAACATACTTAAATATATTTATATTTTTTAATCTGAGGGCTTCGACATTCCTCTTAATGATAGAACACCACTTCATTAATATGAACAGACTATTATGATTCGTAAAGATGTAATTCTTCTCTCTGAATTCATTTACTCCAAAACAGCTGTGAGTCAAATGATACCTTGTAGCATAATGACAACTGCTTTTTTATCATTCCTTCTCCCTTTATTTAAAATAATCACGTTGTAAAAAAGCATATTTTGTTTTATCCTTAGTTATAAACCATTGACACTGATTTTTATAATAAAAAACTATTTTTGAAATTTACAACACATCAAGGAATAAAATATGTGTGTCATATATTTAGAGTGGTAGAGTATCTTAGCGCAAATCACATGCCTTACCATTATGGAAGACCATTTTATCTCTATTTCATGAAACAAATATTATTGACTATAAATTATAGACGAAAGTTGGACTGTGATCTCAGTGTTTTTGTGGTATTATCATTTCACAATACAATCTTAAAAAGTTATGTTATATAGAACCACAATACCTTTTTCTTTTCATCAATTTGGTATAAAAAAAGTTTTTCAATCTAATACCTATAATTGGTGAAACAATTGATCTGGAAGAAAGTTGTCAAATGCTGTACACTCATCTTTTGAGAGTTAATACATTGTTTCACAGAAAAGGAAGCTCGTGGGCTTAGTGGAATGTTTATAATCTAAGTTCGACGCCCGATGATATTTGGAAGCACATCAATAAAAGATCCTAGATTTGATGTAAAATGTTAGTTCCTATCCACACGGATGCAACCTGAAAAGACAAAAAAGCAAAATACATTTAATGCTAGTAGAGCTATTTATGTGTCAGGCCAGAGACTTTTCAATCAAGCTTTTAGGTACACAAGTTCTAATATAGACTTTACCTATCCTTTTCAGAGAAAGACGAGTCCCTAGTCCCCATCAAGGATTTGATTGAGCCTCCCTATCTAGATGATCTTCCTCCCAGCAACGAGCAAGTGTCTCTAAGAGAACCAGAGGACGGCGACGCTTTCTCTCGTCAGACTCGGGCCGGCTACCTTTTCCGGACTCGCAAAGACCCCAACAAAAAGGATCGGATGTACCTCTTCCGAACCAAGAAGGAGGACGAGGACGAAGTAGAAAAGGATGAGTTCCCCTCACGGGAGAGACGAGACGACTCCAACTTTTACTTCCGAACCAGGAAGCTCGATGATAGCCCCAGGGGAGGATACTACTTCAGAACCCGAAAGTCCAATTGGATGGAACCCTCCTCTCCCATATCCATGCGGGGATACTTCCTCCGGACGAGAAAGGACCCTGGGTCCTCGGCATACTGGTTCCGAAATCGCCGCGGGGAGGACTTAGCACGGCCAAGCAAGCGGGGGTACTTTTTCAGAACAAGGAAACTCACAGATTGGTAATTTGAATATTATTCACTTAATCTTCATACTTTTTAAAACAAATAAGATGTCGGAATACACATGTTGTATAATCAATATACTAAGAAAACAATCATAAAAATTTGATACAATTTATACTATAACTAGAATCTTTTTCAAACCAAGGGAACTAAAAGATTGTCCTAATACGTCTATTATTTTTCGTAATATTATTAATTCCCTCTTCTTTACTTTTTGATGCAAATATAGTGCCAATAAAATACATAAAACATAAATGAAATAAACTTCTATAAAAAAACAACGTTCAAACATCGTACAATATGTTTTTATCCACCAAGCGATATAACTGGAAACACAAGAGACTCGGTAAAAGCAAGAAAGATAGGCGTGTTCAACTCTCAATGTTGGGGGACTATGTTCGAATCCTGAGAGGGGATGGTCATTTTAGTCTACCTCATTGATAAGAGTATCCTAGGTTCGATGGACAAATTTTAATGCTATAATGTTTTATTTATATCCCGTCGGACGCAATTCATTCGAACCATATAGGCACAAAAAGTAAGAAAGAAAAATATTTAACGAAGAAAAAGAGGAACGTTATTTTATGTGATTATATAAAGATGATAAACATATGTTATTGAAGTCAATGAAACAATGAAGGAATTATTGATAATGCTCGAGGAGTCAATGTCTAAATAACAAGTAAAGAAAAAGGGAGGAATGACATTAAATGCTGAGTTACAGTATTAGGGAAAATAATAATACTTTAATATTCTTTAAAACAGTGCATAGAGTGACACGAGTGAAGCTATTCTATATACAAGTCCAGGCAGTTATAAAATATTAATATGTTGTAGGAATTCAACGACATTGAAAAAATGAACGATTTGAAGGAAGTAGATGAGTGAGAAAGGTGAACGATCAAAGAAGCACAAAAATAGTAATATCACCATTTGATCGACGAAGTACAAATATACTATCGTTTTTTTAATATTACATATAGTTAATCCGTGATCCTATTGTCATAGTGTAAAGGGTAGAAACCTCCGATTAACTAGATAGTTGGAAGTTTATTAGTGCATTGCAATAAATATTCACACAAATTCCAAATAAAAATAAAATTTAGGAACACGACCCCATAATACGGTTATATATATATATATAATATAATATAATGCAAGCAAATATATTGCATAAAATAATAATAATAGTAAAGAAAAAAAACATTCCTCAAATTTTACTTTTAAAATCTCATGCATCTAATGGGAGTCATAAAAGCACGTCTGTCCTTTTTTTCCCAGAGAGGGACTCTCAGGCTAACTAAATGATATGCTTCTTTTTTCGTACAGTCCCTCAGATTCATAATATTTTTTTTTTTTTTTTCAGGGACAACTTCGAAAGGAATCTCAGGGGTCGATCCTACTTTCTCAGGACTTAATTGGAGGATATTTTCTTTCCCTTCTCGACAAAATCTAATTCAGAGATTAAGTTTCTTTCATCTATGGTATTTGTAACTTTGAAGAAGAAAAAACGGATCATTAATTCAGTTCATAACAACAGTTATTTTTTGACAATTTAGTTGACTCGACTATAAAAGAACATCTCCTTTGCGAACAACAATACAAATAATAATAATATTAAAATGCATCACAGAATACACTTAAGTTTTGCCTGCCTGCCATAACCATTGCGGGCAAGGCCATCTAATAATGTTATTATAATTAATAATAAAGCCAATTGATAAAATAATAATAAATATATTATATTGTTTCTCTCCATCACTAGTCCTTATTAGATCCATGTCACTATTTATATTCAGATTCCCTGATGATAGTTATACTTTGCTATATCCCACAGCGGTTCTTAGAAGTTTTCTGTAGGGTAGGCCAATTTCGATCCACCATCCATACCATCTGGATCGCGGGATGACTCACGTTTTATGCAACAAAAAAAACTATATATGATAAATGAAGGAAAAAATTACACTGAAATCCCATAAATTTCGAAACATCAATTCACAAATGTGACGTGAGAACACTATTTGAATACAGAACGAAATATAACAAAGAGAAAAAACTATTATACATATTTTTTGGCTATATTTACTTCATACGATGATGCTTCCATTTTTATGATTTGAAATTATACGTTCTATATACAAAAAAAACAAAAATACTGACTTTCAATCATATTAGTTGGATGTTTGCAGTTTGTTTTATGTCGATTGTTTATTACAATCAAAGGTTTTTCAATGCGCAATATCCTTCCAAAGATGGAAGGCCGTAATTTGTCGTGGAATCATTACAAAATATTTATGTTAGTATCCCTGAGCATCGACATGAAACTCCACCAAACACATGCTCCACAAAACAATGGCTAGAATTATGCTTTGAAGAGAGAGAGAAAGAAAAAGAAAAAGAAGGGGGATCTAAATTCAAAACAATACATGTAAAAGGGAGACTACTGCCTACTCTATTTTAATATTAGAAAACGTACATTAACTATGAACAACGTAATATGATTGGTTAAAAACACAAGAGCGCGTAAGATGATGCCAATATTCCTGGCCAATTTTTCATTTGATTAGCTTCTTCATCGACAATTATTCCTTAAATATCGCATCAATTAGAGGGCTAATTGAAAAAAAATACGAGTAAAGAATGGAGAAGAGTAAATGAAGAATACTATTATAGGTCAGTCTCATTTTCACCCAAAAAAATCATGTATTCAAATAGTGTTCTCACGTCACAAATGACAAAAGAAAAAGGTGGAATATCTGCGCAGTAATCGGAACGGTATTAGCATCCTTACGAGAAGGGTTGAGCAAATCAACATAAGTTTTTAAACCCCAGTTGTTTTTATTGCCAAATTTTGTGTAGAATACAAATCTGACAAAAAAAATCATCTCAGTTGATGCCTTACGTCGCTAATACTCAAAAATTCAAAATGGCCGTTAAAATGACCTAATTTTGACCGAAAATTACCTTTAAAAATGAAATGTTGCTTCCAGTATATCTTATATAGCTTTCTTGTTTAAGGAATTCAAAAATAATACTATTAAGTCAATAAATCATTCCTATTACGAGTACAATCAATATATATTGATTTTGTTTCCAAATTGGCAGTTTATGGCGATAAATTGTGTGGTGAAAAATCATTCAAACAATATAAAGCTGTGCTTTGCCAATATCAACAAGACATAGGATTTCAAAATATTAACATGAAACACCATAACATTAGTTTAGCATCTATATAACACTATTCCCTCACACTTAATATTGTTTGAGCAGTGTGTTTACATCTGTAATTAGGTCTGACTCTGGCTCGATAGAATTTTAATTGATTGGTTCAGCACATGAAAACTTTTCCATTTTAAATCTTCCTTCAACTTTGATTCTTCTCATTTGACGAATATCTGGTGGCACTATAGCTTAAGCCTATCTCTAACAGCAGTTGTTTTTCTGTCACCTTTTCAATCAAGTCAAGAGAATCTATTATAACTGGACCTGGTGTCCCTTACACATATCAAGCAACTTCATTGTCCTCTTCACTTTTTCTTTTGAGCTATTCTTTCTATAACCTTTTGAGGATTTTGACGGTGTGCAAATAGTTAGATTCAACGGTTCTAACAGCGGTAACATTTGATGACGTTCTTGCCCATTTCCATCGCTTTTGCTTTTCATCGTCACTCAGCTTTGAGGAGGATGGATCTGTTAATAGCCTGGTTGTGGTCACAGCATTCTTGCGAGAATGAGTGTGGACAGATGTCGATCCTCCACTTTCTATAATTCAGACATCCAATTTCGCAAATTCAGACTCACAGCCCAAGTTTTTAAGTGGAGCGAACTACAGTTTGGTTTCATCAAAATCAACAGACCCTCCTCACGAATGCTTTGCCCTTAAATTCATTTCTGCCGACTGCTGCAGATATCTATGACCTCATCAAGTACTGCAACATAAAGACTACTTTGTCCATCATCAGCACGTACAAGATTATCTCTTTTCTGCTTCAGGTCTGATAACTTTTGTTGAAAGAATGATCGTATGCGAGTCTAGTTTCGATTTCTTCTTTCTTCTTCATTAGCTCGTCCATCTATCCTAGAAGATCCATCAAATGGAAAATGAAATCTTCACCGCGGTTTGCATATATTTGAGCACAGCAAAGACACCATTCACTTTGTATGTATGTCGAAACTGCTAATACTAGCTTGTTTGCATTGCTATCGATAACAGCGTCAAAGAAACTTATTACTAACTATCTACGTGACAAGAATTATTTGGTAATTTCTGCAATTCTTCCAAATCTATTGGCTGTAAAACCTCTAAATCCATCATACTTTATTCCTTGCAACTCCATTCACAAGGTATACTCATTATATAAGGAAACAGAGTGTATTGCATGGCTAGGGGATGGCAGCTTCGAGATTACAATCAGCGCTAAAGTGTGTACATTGGATTTTAGAGGTGTGAACACCTTTTTCACCATCATTCACGTTAGTAATTTCTGAACATCGATTTTTCGCTCAGTGTTTTTAAATACTTCATCCGCTGTGTGGTCTACACCCAATATGATATGAGTAGAGCATTTGAGAATCTTCTCTTCAGTCACACCTAAATGCTAACAGCTCGATCTGTCATTCAAAAATCTATGGCGCTTTTGATATCTTGATATCAATTTTAGTCCATATGATACAACACTGTCAGCTCCAGAATGGCTAACATTCTCTGTATACCCAGTTGTCATGGTTTTTCGTGATCTACCAGGAATGAGATAGTGATATGGTTAGCCTTTACATCGTATAGCTTGTGACCTGAAAATTAAGAATAACATTACTGATAAATCCTTATTTAATTTTTCCAAATAAATGTCCTTGGAAGCCTTATTCTTACTGATGTCAAATAAGGATAAGGCTTGTAATTATACAAGGAAGCAAAATTAAAACCACATCATGTGTAACTTTTTACTATTTGCGTTTGACTAAGGTCACTACCAAATGAGACCAGCAAACATAAGCAAATAAATGGTTAAATGTTGTAAAAAATAAGTTCATCTTAAAAGTTAACTGATGTTTATTTTATCATAAGGTTATAAAATAAATATTAAATTATATAATAAAACCTATTTGGAGAAGACAATGCTATTATTATGACATTGTAGGTTAATATGATTTTTTGACCTGCTTCATAGTTTACAGTCATTGAAAGTAAATTTCCAGACACACAAAAATAATCTTCTCCAGGGATTTTTATTTTGTTATTTTTCCATTTTAATATGAAAAGTATGTTTAGGGTTTCCATTGGTTACTGCATCGTGAGCTTATTTTTTTCATAATATTATTATTGTGTTCTTTTTTTTTTTGCTCTTTAGTTATTTAAAAAACATAGTTGAACTTATCTCTTTCTTGATCTAAGGCAGTGCCTCCCAAACTTTTTGACATCACGTACCCCTTGGAGCATTTCATCTCCATCCGCGTACCCTCCCCCCCCCAAAAAAAAAAAAAACATTCAACCGTTAGGTTTCAGAGTTTTATTAACTTGCTTGCAGATACTAAATACATCTGCATGATAAACGGGCATAACATAACAAACAACACATAACAGCAAACAAGAACTAAGGCTGAACGAATATAGCCAAAACTGTGGAGCTCTGCATTGAGTTTAAGTGGGGGCGTGACGGGAGCTAGTTCTTGTGACTGAACTCTAATGTGAGGGGGTGTGCTTGAGAGGACGCACATAGCCCCTGTATGTCTGGTCGAATCGGAGAGAGTTTCAGCCTTAAATCGTCCTCCACACATAGCCTGTGCCTGTATTTAGTTTTCAGGCTGGTCAGACTTGAAAATGCTCTCTCACATAAATATGTAGTGGCGAATGGGATTAATTTCTTGACAGCGCGTGTTGCCAGTTCAGGGTACTCGGTGAGCAACCCTATCCAGAAATGTATGAGAGGCTTGTGGTTGAAATCACTTTCAAGGATCCTGTTGTTGCAATGTCAATCAGGTTCTCTTGTTGAGATACTGAGAGGGCAGCAGGGGCAGTAGTAGTAAATGGATGTCGAATCCAGCTGTCCGACTCGTCGTCACTGTCGGGGAAGTATCTGCGCAACTCAGCAGTGAGCTCTCCGAGATGCGCTACGATGTCGCGCTTGGTGCCGTCTATCAGACTAAGGTCATTTTCACAAAGAAACTCGTTCAACAAAGGAAAGGAAACTATATTGTTCTTGCCCACGCAGTCAATCCATAGTTTAAGTTTTTGAATCATTGCCTCGATTTTTTTCTCGCACAATGAAGATGTTTGCGGAGAGACCCTGTAATTCGAGATTGAGTTCATTCAGACGAGAAAAAAATGTCACCCAGATAAACTAAACGTGAAAGAAACTCTTCATCATGCAAACTGTCAGACAGGTGAAATGAATGGTCAACAAAAAACTTTTTAGTTCATCTTTCAATTCAAAAACGCGTGTCAAAACTTTCCCCCTTGACAGCCAGCGCACCTCAGTGTGCAGTAACAGTGATGTGTGGTCGCTGCCCATTTCATTGCAGAGTGCAGTAAATATGCGTTTATTCAGAGGCCTCGCTTTTACAAAGTTAACCATTTTTACAGTTTTGTCCAAAACTGTCTTCAAGTCCGCAGGCATGCCCTTAGCAGCCAAAGCCTCTCTGTGGATGCTGCAGTGCACCCAAGTGGCATCGGGGGCAACCGCTTGGACACGCGTGACCACACCACTGTGCCTCCCTGTCATGGCCCTTGCGCCATCTGTGCAGATGCCCACACATTTAGTCCAAACAAGTCCATTCGATGTCACAAACGTGTCCAGCATATGGAAAATGTCTTTCCCTGTTGTTCTTGTTTCGAGTGGTTTGCAGAACAGCATATCCTCATTGACTGAGCCTTCATGGATATAACGGACGTATACTAGGAGCTGCGCCAGGCCGGCCACGTCCGTTGACTCATCAAGCTGTAGTGAATAAAATTCACTGGCTCGTACGCGAAGCAGTAACTGTTTGAAAACGTCCCCAGCCATGGCACTGATGCGCCGAGAAACGGTGTTGTCTGATGCCGGTATGGTCTGTATGACACTTTTTGCCTTTTCCCCCAACATTACTCCAACCGCGTCTGCGGCAGAAGGAAGGAAAAACTCCTCCATAATAGTGTGGGGCTTGCCAGTCTGGGCTATTCGGTAGCTCACCATATAAGACGCCTCTAACGCCTTCTTGTTCATTGTGTCTGGTTTTGTTATGGTGCTTTTAGTGGTAGAAAGTCCACGTAATTCCCTTTCAAAATACTCCCGTGGTTTATTTTTTAAGTGGGGATGATTCGTCTCCAAATGTCTGCGCAAGAGTGACGGTTTCATTGAGTTGTGCGATAACACCTTTGCACATACAACGCACTGTGGCTGAATAGACGAGCCAGTACCAATACAAGTGAAACCCAGCGCAATGTATTTGTCATCATATTTTCGTCTTTTTACCGTTGTCGGCATTTCTACACCCATGTGCTTACTCATGGAAGGGGGCTCATCATCATCGCCACGGTCAGAGGCACTAGCCATGCTGGTAGCTTGGTGAGCAGCAGTTTCACTGTTGCTGCTAGCACAAGTCTCCTACGGAGACAAGTCTGGGTTTATGTCTCCGACATCCTCGGTAGTTGGCGTAGGAGCCGGTGGTGTCTCTGTGGAGGGGGGTTTCACTCTTTTCAGCCATTTGTCCATGTTTGTGTTATTTCTTTTTTAGCAGGAAAGTTTAATTGCCATCACAGCGACTTGTAACTAAACAGACTGAAGTTTCTTGTTAGCCTACTTAGCAACTTTTCAGAATCCTGTAACCTTGGTGTGCTTGCGTAGTAAAGCGCTGGAACCGCTATAGGCAGGTTGTTTGTCTGTTGTTGTAGGCGTACGTTTTCTACATTCGTACTTTTGATTTTTCGATTTTTCCCCCTGGATATGCGGTAGTAAAGTGTTACCAGATGGTAATCGTATATTCTGATTTTTTTGGGGGAGAGTTATTTTCTTGTATAGCGTTGAACACTATTCTTTGCCAGCTTTTATTTGGTATACTGTCATGTCAATTTAATTTTATATCACATTAAAAAAGCCTTCTGCGTACAAAATGACCATATAATGACGTCAGAGTAAAGTAAAATTTTGAGGGTACCTTGCGAAACCATTATATTTGGGATAATCGATGATCAATACAGGCAATATATAAACTCAATTGTACTGATTCTGAATTGTATGCAACCAAGGTCATTTTTGGATTGTTTTGAAAAGTACTTTTTACTCCCAAGTCATCTTCTACATGAAGTTAATTGATACAAAATTGTAAGCTAACGTACTCACTCCCTTTCTTGCCCTTTGTTTTACATCAAACATGGGTTTACTGTTTTGTTGGATTTCAGTTGAGTGGGTAAACTATAAATAAATATTTTCAATGTTAAGACTTTTATATCAAAATGTAAAAAATTACATACTAACAACAGAGTGTAATACCTAAAATACTTTCGGGAGGGGTAGGGATTTGTAGCCTCGGTAGCTTCTGATTGGTCCATAAACTATTAGCCGTCATCCAAATTGTAAGCTTATATAGTCAAGATCATTGACATTTGACGGGTTACCTCAACTACCGATGTCAACAATCACTTTGATCCTCATAAGAGCACTAATCAAAAGAATTAGTAGAGGAACATCTAAGCCGAATATGACCTGAAATTAATACATCTTTTTTTATTCAGATAGTATATACACCATATTCATATAAAGCTCATAATAAGTAGCTTTTTCTAGTCTTATTTTGTGTTTTTAGAATAAATACTAAAAATTTATTTTCGAAATTTTCTATAACAATGGGTTGCCAAAAAAAGGTGGTGTAGACGGACAGTAAGGAGATATTAGTTTCCAACCCCACAACTTCCGGATAGAGTATATAGGTGGTTGAGAACCTAGATCTTGTGGTGCTAAATTGTTTTTCAAGCTATGATTCCGTGCTATAAAATGACGTTTCACTTGGATGTGGTTTTTAATGGTGTCAAAACGGCAAATGGCAAGAATAACGTTAGTAATGCTATTCTTTCCGCTCACGTCATCAAAAATCTATTTTTAGTATAGGTTTCTAACGACTGTCTAAAATATCAATAAATTACTTACGTCTGACTATTCATCAATACACATACCTGGTATGGTATATATATTGATGTGTATATAATACATAATAAACGTACCGACTTTTATTCAATGAGCCTGAATAAATTAATTAATTAACTGTTAAGAAATGAAGTAGATTTGAAAAAATGATGGCGATTCATAACATTAACGATATTTTATTTCTACTAAAGCTTATGATAATTCCCAATTTGATGATCGCATATGTTAAAGACACTTTTGGTGAGATCTTTTAAGGGTTGTGAATCTTCGAGAGTAGCCTTATATTCTTGCAGAAGCGTCAAATGAAGAAAAAACATTAAATATGTGTTTTGAAAGCATGGTGTTGTCTTTTTACGGTTTTGCTTCGTTTCTGATATTGGAGTTATTTTGGTTGTTAAATCTCTAAAATAATTCATTTTAACGTTAGTCTATGTTTTATGAAGCATAAATAGCCTTTTAAATTTGTATACATCAATTGAAACGTGATTAATGCCTCTGAAATCTCTATAAATACAGGACTGAGGCGTTTCAATAGCAAACTCCAAAAAAGAGAAAAAAGTCTTCAATATGGAGGAGGTTATGGAAGACGGAACTCCAATCACGAAGATGAGGGGTAGGGCTCCATTCATGAATACGAGTGGCAGACTCCATTAACGAAGAGGAGGGACGGGAACCCTATGCCGAAGACGAAGGAAGGACTCCTTGGACGAAGACGAGGGATGGGAAGCTCTCTAACGAAGTCCGACGAGGGGTAGGACTCCATTCACGAAGAGGAGGGACGGAGAGCTCTCTAACCGAAGACGAGGGATGGGAAGCTCTCTAACGAAGTCCGACGAGGGTTAGGACTCCACTCACGAAGAGGAGGGACGGGGAGCTCTCTAACGAAGATGAGGGAAGGAAGTCTTTGACTGACGAAGACCGACCATGGGTAGGACTCCACTCACGAAGAGGAGTGACGGGGAGCTCTCTAACGAAGATGAGGGAAGGAGTCCCCTTTGACTGACGAGCTCGACGGATGGGTAGGACTCCACTCACGAAGGAGGACGGGGAGCTCTCTAACGAAGATGAGGGAAGGAAGTCTGACTGACGAAGACCGACGATGGGTAGGACTCCACTCACGAAGAGGAGGGGACGGGGAGCTCTCTAACGAAGATGAGGGAAGGAAGTCCTTTGACTGACGAAGACCGACGATGGGTAGGACTCCACTCACGAAGAGGAGGGACGGGAACTCTCTAACGAAGATGGGAAGGAAGTCCTTTGACTGACGAAGACCGACGATGGGTAGGACTCCACTCACGAAGAGGAGGGACGGGGAGCTCTCTAACGAAGATGAGGGAAGGAAGTCCTTTGACTGACGAAGTCCGACGATGGGTAGGACTCCACTCTTGAAGTCGAGGTGAGGGGAATGTGTTCTCTTAATGGGAGGGAGGGAGGAGACTTCGTTTCTTGGTATCCAAGGCATTTATCCCGGAGTCCCGGGAAGAAAGAGAGGGATGGAGGAAGGAAGGGATCGAGGGATCTCCAACAAGTTTGAAGTCTAGGCCAGAATGCTTTCATGACACCCAAAAAAAAAAAGATTCCCAACTATGGTCTGTGGAGGCTCTATTATTTGTCGATTGTTGATGGTGACGTCACTCTCCCCCCCTCATGTTTATATAAGGGCTGCGTTTTAAATCGTGTAAAATTTGTTCCTCCTGTGAAAATCGCTCTATCGCTGTTGCTGGGGACATTTCTATACTCAGCCATAGTTTTATTGTGCATATTAAGTTGGGGGGTTAAAGACGACAACGAACTTGATGATAATAAAGAAAATAAAATCAACATACTGACAATGATAGAAACCACTCACAGAAGATGGAAACAATCAAAAAATTCAAGGCACTGGAAATCATGACAAGAACAACAGAAAAATCAATGGAAAAGAAGCGGAATATCCTATAACTGGATCTGTCGGATTAACAGGAAGTGTTTCCAAGACAATAAAAAACAGTCAAAAATTAATTGTTTTTCCAGAAATTGAAATGATTGTTTAAAAAAAAAAGTAATTGATCATGTGGTCAGTAATCTATATTCTAGTACTATTAAAATGTAACTCCATATTACTGTTGTAGCACATATACCCCGTTGCGTGGTCGTGCTCATTTCTTTAGTTGTATATGTTATATATATATATATATTATTATATATATATATATATATATATATATATATATATATATATATATATATAATTATATATACAGAGAGAGAGAAGTGAGAAATTTTAATTAACAAAAAAAAAAACAGTTGGGTTGGTTTTTGTTGGTGATGAGGTGATAAATAATTTGTATTTTGGAACATACATGAAGATTAAAGTTGTACTTTTTATTTAAGATCCAAAAATTGTTTCCATCGTGATTGTATACCACTTCCACCGACTAAACTTATAGCTAATACATAAAGACTGAATAAAAAAGATGAAGATCAATGTCTGATTCAGCAACTTTGAAGCAAAAAGAGGAGAATGAAATTACTTATTATTACATTTGAGCAGGTCAAGTCTTATGACGTGGAAAAGGGAGAAATGATAAAAAGTAAACCCAATGACGTCATTTTAAGGGACAACACACGGTGACATCACTAAAAAGGATTTTCTATTTTCCCAAGTCTTTTAGTCATTGAAGAGCTCTTTGTGTGAACGAATTTTTCTTCTCTGTTGACTATCCAGTTATTATTGTGAATACTTCTCATTAATTAATTTTATAGTAATCCCTTGTGTTTTTTGATCGCAACTCGTGTAATATTCCTTTGTAATGAGTTTATAATTCCTTTCTTGCAAGTCATATACCATTTTTTCCACATGCATAGACAAAATATTAATTAAAGGTGAATGAGGTAGCATGGCAGCAGGCTGTGAAGTATTTAATTGCAGGGTTGTAAGAGGATATTGTCATTCTCAATTGAGTAAGTTTTAATTAGACTGAACCTATTATTTCTTTTACATGCCAAGAAGTTTTATAATTAGTCGTGACGTCGGGCTTCATGATTAAAAAGAAGTCCATTTGACATGGAATAATCAAGAAACACTTACAGCATATGAAGAAATTCTGTTTTGTAGTCAACAAGAACTATATTTTTACATAAAACCAGATCTTAACTTACTTATATTATAATAGACTTTTGTATTGACATATTGACACGTAAAAAAGCTTCTATTTCTTATAGCAAGGAACTAAAAAGGTCAAACAAATAATATAATATTTGATCCGATTTTATGAAATGAGTTTCCAAGACCTTTCAGTATATCATAGCTAAGACAAATAAGTGCGAGTAGCATCGATGACTTTGTTGGTATACCAAAATGCCGGTGATGTTAATAAATTTTTTCGAATTTAGAAATATTTATGATTTTTCAAAAAGTACTTTATATTGTCATTTTTAGGTCTTCTTTGATCGCGTAATTTTTGGGACTAAGATTTATCTGACATAAGATGAATATAAGTAGCTTTATTTTTGCTTCAAAAAAGTCATAATATTTAATTAATCGTTAAAGTAAATTATTGACATTATAATCAAGCGGGACGTATTAAATATATGAATATCGAAGATGTCATTTCAGTACGGTTTTTTTACAAATTGTTAATAATAAAAATTGTGGAGATTTTTAAGTTAAATAGATACAAAAAAATTGATTTTTTCAAATGATGATATTTGGACATAATTACTTCCATTTGCATCTTCTCGTTAATTATTTGCTCCACTCCTACATAAGGTTACCGAAACTCAATTCGGTATCAGCCGGTAGTGTTTATTCTTTGGAGCTTTAAAATTGTAGCAAAAGTAAAAATACTTCAAAACTTGATCCTCTAAAGATAAAAAATCGGGCTTCATATCAGGAAAATACAAAATAAGGTATTACTAAATTTTGTCGTGGTCTTTATGGTATATTTCCATTATCAATTGATTAGACACTATTTATTTTTATTATATAAATTTAATCACTTCTTCCTTTTCGCACTTCCAACAACTCCACAAATTTCATCAAATCCGTTCAGTACTTTTTTGAGTTATCCTGCTGACAAAACCCAACAAACCACAAACTAACAAACCAACAAACCACAAAACGAGTGAAAACAATACCTCCTTCGGCGGAGTAACTAGAGGCATATATACACTCAGAGAGTGTGTACCTCCTCCGATCCCCACAACATTCCCAATCAACATTCTCCTTTCACACGCCCAATTTTCTATCTCTAATAATTGTTTCCTCTCTGTTAGCTCATTTTGCATATTAAAAAAGCACTCAGAGATGGGAAAACGGAAGAAGTTTAAGCTACGTCACTGGGTTAACATAGTCCTGAGCTGATATATGAACAATAATACGTCAATGAATATTTTTTTAGCGTTTGTTCTTTCCTACTCCCTGATAGAGACCCCATTTCATTATTATTATTAATAGTATTTTGCTCATTTTGCATATTAAAAAAGCACTTAGAGATGCCGAAATTTCATCACTTGTGTCTTTTGGCATTTCCAACAACTCCACAAAGTTTCATTCGAATCTGTTCAGTACTTTTTGAGTTATCCTGCTGACAAACAATAAACAAACCAACAAACGCCACTGAAAACAATACCTCCTTCGGGGAGGTAATTATGTTGGAGTCCGTGTACAGGACATCTATATAAAAATAGTTTAGTAGCTAATAAGGAATCAGAGAAAAAGAATATGAGATTCCTGCAACAAATATTTAGAGTTTTTTTTTTGTACCCAAGTACAACTTTATTCAATCATGTAATATTCACAAAAATTTATTAAACGGCGGTTTATTATAAATGTATTGCAGCTGCCTTCTGGGTATCCCCGTACACCTCTATTCTGATAAGACCTTAAGCTTCGCCTGAAGACGGACGATGTTTCACAGGAATTTTACATCATTCGTGTTAGTTTAATCTTAACTTGAGTTATGCTAATAAAAAATCAATTTCAAAATATATCGAATTTTATATCATGCCATTTAAATTAAAGGGATTCGTATTAACTATTCTGATTAGAATTGATAGGAACCGTATTTATGTTAAATTGACAAAGGTTACATGAGTATTTTTTAATAGCTCCATTGAACATTAATAAGTCCATTTTAAGTTTTTTTCATAAAATATTTCATAGTCAAATTAACCCATTTCGAGCACTTTTTGGTGCATATATTTAGGAAAATATTTGTATGAAATTGACAGGACATAAGAGTCAACTGTGCTACGGAATGGTAGGGTTCGTAAGGAATATACTCATGCTTTAATGGTTCGAACTTAGGAATATATACAAATACTACCCAAATTTGTTTTGGCCAAGTGTGCTAAATTACTAATTAGCCTAATATTATACATAAGTACTAAAAAAATATGCACGAATATTATATATTTGAAAATAAAATTACAAGGCGTTTAAAAAGCAATAATTTAAGTATTGTCGACAAACAATTCTACACATATTCCAAAAATGATTAACTGATTTATATCTGAAAATATTCATTTCATGGGTCCTTGAAGAGAAAAATTATATTTTTTGCAAAATAAAAGATAAACGACATTCTCGAGGGGTTTTTTCTTCTATTTTGTAAGGAATTGTATATTCCATCTTATATTGATAGATTATAGAAAAAGGATCATTTTCTCTAATAACAATGTCGAAGAATAAAACGTAGCAGAGGTATTTTGACAAGTATTAATAATATTTATAAGAAAAAATTTCATAGCTTATAAAACACATTTTTCTCTTATATTTTGATTATTGAAGACAAATTTATTTTAGAACTTGTATTTAAGCCATGGGTTTTGCTTCAAGTCTTCATTTTTATCGTCATTAACTTCGTTAATAGACCCAAGACTTTCCATTGTCTCCCCCATCATGGATATGAGTCAAATCATAAATAATAAATAAGTTATAAAAACTTGCCAACCTTGAAGAAACCTCGGTACGGGTTTTAATTGACCAGGGATCCCAAATAGAAATAAGTACCAATGTGGAGATTCAAATTAACTAAATGTATTTCGTTCTTCGAGACAAAGATGTACACAGAGTAACAGATTGAAATAAAAACAAAAAAATAAATGAGTACAAAATAATAATGTAATTCGAGGTCCATGAGCTCCGTCCACTTTCAAAGTGCAGCTCTCTTTCCTGAACTTACTTGTACATCGTGTGGACATGAGAGCTACTTCCTCTTGATAGGCTCTCATGGAGATCAGCTGTTGAGTGCCCTAATATACGAAGAACTGCAGGATCCCGAGAGTGCTTTGGAGATCCAGAGCAGTGGGATCCGGAGAGTGTCAAGGATCCATTGTAGCCGTGGAGAGATGTTCTTCGGCAAAGATGAGAGGTGCACACAATTGAGAGGCCTTCGTCGGGAGAGGTGTCTTCCTCCTCCTTCGCACCAGATACATAGAGATAAGGTATATCAGCAGAAGGAGTTCAGCCTGCTAGGACAGAATGGTGGAGTGAAACGTCACAAATATACTCTTATGTTAATTTTTTTGATAAGAATTACTAAATAAAGTCATATTTTTACTTAGTATTTATTTTGAAAAACACAAATCTAAAACGTATATCGTAGAAAATTAATTGGATCTTATTTAATGAAAAATATTTTATCTTAGAATTACTTAATAGAGGGCAGGAATTGACATAATTCAACGCAACCTCGTTAAATGATATAGGTAAATCATGAAGAATATTTCGTGACACTTTATGAAGGATACCATTGACTTTTCTTGTAATATTTGGGTCCCTTTCTAAAGATATTAGACACTTCTTAGAGGAATTTGTCCAAGCTATCAAGAAACTGGATACCCTCTTCAATCAATTCCACGGAGAATATGGCATAAGAATTACGAAGACGGATATATGAAGCTCCCTTCGGATATTATAGTAAAGTTTGCCACATTAAGGACATTAATTAGAATAAAGGCACTGAAGAACAAAATTTTCGATTTCAAAAATAAAAATAAGCCCTCCTCACATAATTTAATGAAAAATATTCAATTTATTTAAATATTAATTCATATATATTATTTTTATTTAAATATAATGTCTAAATATATTAAACTTATTCCATTTATAATTTATGTGTATTATTTCATCAATTTGAATTATTTATCTCCCTGGCTTGAATGAGTCTCCAAAAAAGTCTTGAGACCATACTTGAGAATTGGGCCAAATTAATATAAAATTGAATATTTTATTTTAAAAAATTTAAAGAAAAATATCTTTAAAAAGGGAAAAAGAAAGTCAATGGTAGCCTTTATATAGTATCACGAAATATTATTCATGATTTATATCATTTAACGAGGTTGCGTAGAATTTATGTCAATTCCTGACATTTTTGTCACGAAGCTTTTTTCTTGCAAAGAATTTTCCTCGTTCTTCTTGTTATCAAGTGTATTTTTGTCACGAAGCTTTTATCTCGCGAGGTTTTTTCCTCGTTGTAGATTTTTTACTTGGTAGAACTTAATTGCGTGGGCTCAGTCTGAGGTCCCATCGGATTGTTACCAATATCATCTCTAATTGAAAACATCAAAGTAGTACATAAATTTATTACTAGAATGTTTATTTATGTTTTATTGTAAAAAGCACAATTTTCCTATTTTACTATTTATTTAAGTATGTTACTTTTTGTCACTTAGATAAAAAGGCCATGCTGATGAGAAAAAAAAAATATCTACATTCATTTTAGTACAGTGCAAATTGAATTTAAGAATTAATTGGAAGGCGTCGAATAAAGGCTTCAAGCTTAAAAATAAAATTTAGTAAAGCCTATCAAGTACAGGCAGATGTTTTCGTTTATATTTTGTTTCCTCCCTTTATTAATTGAAGCAAAGAGATCCCCTCATTTCAAGAAAATATATTTTATTCGAAAAACCCAACTTAAATTGAATACAATCAACTAAATAACCGGCAATTGTTATTCAAAATAAGTTTAAAATAATGCAGCTCTATGCTTCCATGTCCTTCCATGATAAAACTTTTAAATAATTGAACATTATGCATGTTTTTGTATGCCAAATAATAAAATTATTTTCTTATTCACATATCAGAAAAATACACATATAAAATTATAAATAAAAAGTAATAATAAAAATACTAAATTATTAAGACTAGCGAAACACGATTTTTTGTGTCAAGGCACAATGCAATTTTTTGAAAAAGAACAAGAAGAAATAACCGAAGGAGAGGGTGTTGTACTTGGTGACTTATCTGAAAACTACAGTTTTGTAGTCCAGGACGCTGCTGTAGGAATTTCAATGGAATTCATCTCAGGCGACAATACGCCCCTTGGTCTACTATAGTAAAAAGAAATAGTGTTTAGACCATCACTTCTTTCGGTAATTTCCTACCGCAACAATCATGATTACTCCTGTTTCTTTTCTCCTGATTAATTTTTTTAGGAAAAAATAATCAGTGCATTTATTTCAAGGTCGTATCCTCAAACATTAAAAGGATAAATTTTAGAAAAGAAAAAAAATACATTATTATTTCATATATTACTTAATATGTTATATATTGTATAATTAATTATACATTATTATAATTATATTAAAGTACTTATTATTACCTCCGCCGAAGGAGGTATTGTTTTCACTGGCGTTTGTTGGTTTGTCAGCAGACAACTCAAAAAGTACTAACGGATTCGAATGAAACTTTGTGGAGTTGTTGGAATGCAAAAGAAACAAGTGATAATTTTGGCATCTCTAAGTGCTTTTTAATATGAAAATGAGCAAATACTAAATTGAATGGGGTCTCTATTCAGGGAGTAGGAAAGAACAAACGCTAAAAAAATATTCATAGACGTATTATTGTTCAGATATCAGCTCAGGACTATGTTAACCAGTGACCGTAGCTTAAACTTCTTCCTCTTCCCCGTCTCTGAGTGCTTTTTGAATATGCAAAATGAGCTAACAGAGAGGAAACAATGGTTAGAGATAGAAAATCGGCGTGTGAAAGGGAGAATGTTTGAATGGAATTGTGGGATCGGCGGAGGTACACACTCTCTGAGTGTATATATGCCTCTATTATTATAATAGTAACTCCGCCGAAGGAGGTATTGTTTTCACTGGCGTTGGTTTGTTGGTTTGTTTATCAGCAGGATAACTCAAAACGTACTGAACAGATTCGAATGAAACTTTGTGGAGTTGTTGGAATGCCAAAGAAACAAGTGATTAAATTTGGCATCTCTAAGGCTTTTTTAATATGCAAAATGAGCAAAATACTACTACTAATAATAATGAAATGGGGGTCTCTATTCAGGAGTAGGAAGAACAAACGCTAAAAAATATTCATTGACGTATTATTGTTCATATATCAGCTCAGGACTATGTTAACCCAGTGACGTAGCTTAAACTTCTTCTCTTCCCGTCTCTGAGTGTTTTTTTAATATGCAAAATGAGCTAACAAAGAGGAAACAATGATTAGAGTTAGAAAATCGGGCGTGTGAAAGGGAGAATGTTTGAATAAGATGTTGTGGGGATCGGCGGAGGTACACACTCTCTGAGTGTATATATGCCTCTAGTTCATTATATATAATTAACTCCGCCGAAGGAGGTATTGTTTCACTGGCGTTGGTTTGTTGGTGGTTGGTTTGTTTGTCAGCAGGATAACTCAAAAAGTACTGAACGGATTCGGATGAAACTTGTGGAGTTGTGGAAATGCCAAAAGGAACAAGTGATTAAATTTTGGCATCTCTGAGTGCAGAATGAAGATGCAAAACGAGCTAAATACTACTAAATATGTCAAGTTAGCCTACTCTGCCAATAAATGTCGCTGTGCTGTGAAATCGGGTGCCGGGAGCGTCTTCCTCTCGAATTTCCGTCGAGGGGAACCCTCCCCCGTCCCTCTACACCGCCCCAGTCGTGAAAAATCCGCCTCGGAAGGCTCATAAGGACCCCGTGACGGCGGAGGTTTGCACTCTCTGAGTGTATATATGCCTCTATTATATATTTATTATAATTATATATATTTATATTGCCAATAAAAAAATGGAAGGCTTTCTTAAGTCTTTCATTCCCAAGGAAGATTTTAAAGTATCTACCACTTTTTTGCCACTAGCCACGGCATGGGACCATCAGATGGAAGTTGGAGGGCAATCAAAAGGGAAGCCATACAGAGAGCCTTTTAGTCACCCGAAATTTTCAATGCATATTTATCAAATTATTTTTAGTTTAATATCTTTTATCTTCTAAATCAACAATAATAACAACCCTATTATAAATAAGTAACATATGATTTAAATATATCAGTTTCAAAAGCATTTGAAATATTAGCTTACTCTGGTATTTCCATTAAAAAGCAAGCAAATTTAATATATTTTTCAACAAAAGAATTTATATGTGCGCAAAAAATTCATTTTTTCTCTTTGTGTAAAAAGGAATCCCTGTCAGTAAATACTTTATAGGTCTAATATATTATTATATTTCAACAACTTCAAATTACTTTTGTATATTTACTTTTGTTAGTGTACATATATGAAGAAAACTTTGTGAATATTATTAATAAAGAGATTTCCTGATACTATAGTTTGTGCGTTATTTCATATTTATAAATTATCTTTATAAAATTCTTTCAGCTTTTATGTGCTATATATTAGGGAAAAAAGGAGTAACACATTATTTATATTTATATATAAGCCTTAATTTGATACAATCGTCTATAATTTATTCCAAAATATTCAAAAAAATGCTTGGCCCCTAAAGCTTTGCATTAATATTCCTTACATTAAAAAACATCATTTGCTTACTTGTATGGCTATAAGTAAATATAAAGTAATGATGGGAAACCTTATTTCTGACATTTTATTTGTATGTGATAAATATCAGTCCCCTTGCTTTTCCTAGACTTGTCTTTAGATGCCGTGTGACACATGTTCAATATTCAATTTTATCAGTATAAATGGCTTTTATTTGTAGGTATGTGTCTTCTCTTAAAAATGATGATAATGTCCTTCAGTGATCCATGTTCATGTGTCAAATTCAATGTATGAGAGGAAGATGGATGGAAGGAACCCTTATAAAAAAATACGAATTTGACGCTATTGAGGTTCTTATAAGTTTGGTTATGTTATGAAAAAGTCTGGTGGTATTCAATATATGCATCGATCATTGTTCTACATAATATTGCATATATATATATATATATATATATATATATATATATAATTTATAGGCCAAAACATAGATCGACAAAATTATAATGCGTCTTTTTTCGTCTTCGTTTCTTCATTTTTTTTTATCACTCTTTTTTTTCATCTTCATTTTTTTTAATCACCCTTTTTTTCGTCTTCGTTTATAAATTTATATATATTTCTTCATCTAATCTCTGATTCTTCTCTTTAAAAAAAATATTTTAACGCATCATTCTTCATATTATCTTCTCGTTGAGATTCCGTGGACCTTTAATTTTTTTTTAGTTTGCGCTGATATAACTGTCCTTTTATTTTTATTTTCTTCGCATTCTTCTTATTTGCCATTGTGATATGATGTCTGAAGTTACAAGGGATAAACCTCCTGATAAGGTTAATGATGATTCTTCTATCCATCTTCAATTATACTAGGAACCTCTTCAAGTGTATCTGAGAACACAGTTTTTCTTGGATCCAATGCTATTAGTTCCGGAGCCAGCTCCTTGGAGACGGTTTTCCAGGAGGCTAATCAATCAAATAAAAAAACGAGTCGTCCTATGTCGTATAGCAGCATTGCTGGTGAAAACCTAAAAAGTGATGTATTTAAATTTGTCTCTGATGGTTCAGTTAATGATAGGAAAGGTTGGAAAAACTTTTGTCTTTTTGCTCAAATGATTGATAAACGGTCTCCCTTGAGCAAAAGCCAAATGCACCCAGAAAATTTGGCCCACATTGCTACAAATGTTCTCAAGCTTAAGCCACAAGAGGTCCACAGCATAAATTGGGACAGACCTCATGGACCCTTGATTATAACTACTCAAAAAATACAATGGATAGAATAGAATGGACATTATTCTTCCGATAGAAGTTGATTTCAAAGACAAAGATAACAACTCCTTTAAAGTGATGATAGATTGTCGCAAACTTATGATTGCAAGAGATGGAGAACACAATTTCGACCTGACCTTAAAATACGGATACGGGAAAATTTGCGAACTGGCAGTGCGAAAAATATTAAGCCCCTTTGTAAAGTGAACTCTCTTCGTGTTGGAATGCATCTGTCTCTGACAATTCGGCTCTGAAAAAAATTCCGATCTTCAATGACCCGAAGTATCAACATTGGAACACAAAAAGTTCTGATTTGATCGTTAACGTCAATGGAAACCCAAAAAACATACCATCATTGATCCCATGTGGAGAGACGATTGAATCACTGGAGTTTCTTGGCCAGGCAAGACAATGTGCTAACTGCTTCAGGTTTGGACATTTTAGATCAAAATGTGGAGAAAAAACACGATCAATAAATTTTTACAAGTCTTGGATGATGGTCAGGATATTAATTGAAAATTGAAAATAAAGAATTATAATATTTTACAAAAATGATTATCCTGTTCAACACGATAAGGCACAAGCTGAAATAATCATTGACATACCCGATAATACAACCCCTGAAGTGAGTACACCTATTGAACCCGTAAATTCTGATAATATAGCCCCTGAAGTGAGTACACCCATTGAACCTGTAAATACTGATAATATTATCAGTAACTCGACTGGGAATGTAATTGCCCCTATTGAAAATGATTCAAATGAAAATGATGATATAGTATCTGATTCGCCTATTGTAGGAGCTCATGGTTCTTCTGCTTCTCAAACAAAAACTATGGGAAAGCCAAAAAAGCCACTATAAATGAAAAATTAATCTTGCTGGGGCGCACGAGATCCCAGTCCCTAACCAAAAGAAACAGGAGATATTCAAATAGTGGGCCTGATATAAATATTTCTAATAATAAGAAGAAATCCAGAAATGATTCGGAATTTTTTTTTACAATATAAAATCACCGACCACTTCCCGTCTTCGATTTCTAAGGATATAGAGACCAGCATGGGCGTGTCAAAAATCCTTTCTTTTAATGTTAGAGGTGGTAGAGATAGAAGGAATAGACATGCCAGCATGAAACACCTTCTGTCTCTTAGATATAAAAACCAAGGTCTCGTCGACTTGCACGAAAATTGTAGGTTTTGTCTGCTAAATTTTTTTATTACTTTTTTCTCGGGCACAGGTAGAAGAGGTGTGATTACTTTTATTACAAGGGGAATAGAAAAACTCTTTTTATAGATGATTTTATCATGGACGGTGAGTGGCACAAAATAATTTTAAGCACCTCTGGTTGTTCTTTTTCTATTGTGAATGCTTATGGTCCAAATTCCCGATCGTTGTCATTCTTTCAATCAGTCATTGATGCGGAGAGACTGAGCCATCTTCCTTTATTGTTGATTGGTGATTTTAATGTAGACTTACATAAACTTCAGATCAATTATCCCAACTCAGCTGCCCTCAAAAATATTATTCATAAACTATGTTTGGTGGACGTCACAAGATTTTTCTGCCCCGAAGATACCGTTTCTTGGAACTGTAGAAAAAGATCATCGAGAATCGATTTGGCACTAATTTCCTCATCAGTACTGCGTCATATTAAGACAGCTTTCTATAGGCCTGATCCATCCTCCGATCACAACATTATTGATATTACCAAAAATATATTCCACGCAAGAAAGCTTTTCAAATTCCTAACTGGATTCTCTACAAAGATCGATTCACAAAAAGAACTCTTTGAAATTCAAAACGACATGAGAGTGCCATGAAACTCTTCTATTTTTATCAAACAAGTTACTGCTGTCTTGTAAACAATTACAGATTACAACATTGCGGAAGCTGAAATGGAAAGGAAGAAGATCAGAGATACAAATCCAAATTTTAGATTTAAGTACCTCCCCCAAAAAACTTGAACTCCACGTCAACCATTAAACATATTGTTGATGGTGGTAAGACTACATATTGTTGATGGTAAGAGACTCCAAGTGATATATTGTCATATTTTCATAAACGAGTTTCAGAAGTTCTAGGTGGCAATAGACTTAATTTTCCAAAAAGAAATGTAAACAAATGCCTGAAATGTTTACAACTGAAAATATCATTAAATATATTAATTGCAATCTCTAGGACAATAAAGCCTCTGGTCCTGATGGTATCTGTGGACGCATCTTCAAACTCGTTCCAAATGAGGTTGCTCCCTATTTATTCAGTATTGGATAGTACATGGAGAAATATGGCACAATGCCCAATGCCCTCTCAAAGGGGCGCATTGTTTTAATCCCAAATAAGGGGGCGGTAGTCATTTTAATCCTTGGAGGCCCATAACATTTTAAATTTTACATACAGAATTTTAGCAGGTGTTTTAACAAACAAATTGAACCTATTTTAAAGATCAAATTCAAATGGAACAGAAGGGCTTTCTTAAGAAACGAAAGATTACAGATATATCCAGAAAATTTCTTACTGCGGTTGAGTCATTAAATAAAAGGGACTAATACGGAGCTTTAATAGCTATCGATTTTAGTAAAGCCTTTGACTCCATTCGGTATGATCATGTTTTAAAGTCTATTAAAAAGCTTCTTCCCCAAAAGTTTTTTAACCCCATCAGGTCACTATTATAATTTAATGGTTCTTTAGTTTTAACGTTAGATGACTAATAGTGCCCCCATTTTACTCAAAAGGAGTTGCAGACAGGGTTGCCCCATTGCTCCTCTTCTGTTTGTATCCGAACTACATGACCTCACAAGAACGTTAATGAGAAAGTACATAGGTTTTGGTGAATCTTTAATAATGGGAGACATTTGATTGATTTATATGCCGATGATATTACTCTGATGATCGAAGCTAGTTCCGAAGCTCAACTCATCAATATAATTGAAATTATATTGTCCTTCTTTAAAAAATTTCGAACTGAAGTCTGGTCTTGGAATGAATACTAAAAATACAGGTATTAGCCATTAGCATCTTGGAATCCAGACCCCTCTGTTACGATCTCCAGTTGTAAGGTTGTACAATCAGTGAACATTCTTGGTATAGAGTGGATGAAAAATGGTGTGTCTATGTCTACTGGTTGGAAATGAATATAAAAATTTATAGATCTTTGAAACAATGGCGCCATCTCTCATTAATGAAAAGGATCGATCTATATAATACACGTGTGGTGCCGGTGTTTTGTATAGGGCGACTTCGATTCCTTCACTTGCCGAATATGCAATCAAAGAAGAAGAGTCTTGGTTGACCTCACTTTTTCACAAATCTTATCTTCCCGCCCTCAAGCGTCCCAAAAATATTATAGGGGAGGCTTGTGTCTCTTAGATGATATTCTTCCAACCTATTATCGTAAAATAGTTGAAAAAATGGGCGTGTATCATGAACAAGACTGGAGAAGATACTTCACTTCCACGAAATTTTATAATTGGATTCACATGGGCACCATTTTAACAAATTCAGATTTGGAAATGTTTTCTCCCTTTTTAGCATCGATTCAGAGAATATTATGGAGATCCCATCCTGTGTATTTATCGCATACAACAATCGATATTATATCCCAAAACAAGGACAAAAAACCGTTTATCAAGAGATTTGGAGATCTTGTTGTTTTCGAGAGAACTGCTCTTAACCAAAATAAATTTACAGCGCATGACTTAGATAGGTCAAATTTTAACGTTGGAAGGTTCCGCTTCCGTTAATTTTGAACTGTAATGTTCATTGATGTTTTTATTACGTAACTGTCACAGATTTGATTTGGTTTTTTATGTTGTATTTTTTTCCACTGTATTTTTTTTTTGCAGTAACAGAATAATAATTATTTTAAACCATTTATTTGTTTGTATGTTTGGCTCCTAGATTGTACCCACCTCACCGGAACTTAATCCGGTATCAGCCGGTAGTGAACATATCTAGGCACTTTCTTTATTATTACAAAACAATACCCGCAGCAGGCCTTTATTAGTCATATTAAAAACATATTAAAGCAACTAAAAGAGTGATAGAAAATTTTAAGTTCTTACAACAACAATTAACATTATAGTTTATAATAAATTTCCTACTAAAAGGCCAAAATATCTTAACAAATACATACAAATCTAAATAACAAACACAATATCTAAAAACAAGGATAAATTACGCGAAAAAAAATATTATCAAAAAGGTCAAAGTATTCTTTCAATTTTATTCCTTGCAGGTTTTCATTGTCCTTGGAGTAGATTTTTTTGGTAAAATCGAAGCACCTTTTTCAAAGTATGGAGATGTCGTGCAGATTGAGAAGGGTAGAACTTAGTAACTTCAAAGCAATTCCATGAACTGTCCTGGTTTTGGGGATTCGTAAGCGAAGAGCACAATGACCTCGCAGCAGCGAAAATAAAAATTGCTTCAGATGGTCAACATTTACTGGCGTGTAGCTTGTCAAATGTTTGGCAATATAGCCTTAAGTTAGAAATTGAAGCATTATAGCTTTGCCTTCGACTGGATAGGCTTAGGGTATGTTGCCAAACCCAAAAAGTAAAAATCCATTAAGGAAGCTGGGCCTAATTTTTTTGATAAAATCTGATTCAAATATGATAAAAGGTTTTAATAAAGCACAGAAACTGAGACAGTCACTCAAAAGTGTGAAGACTGTCATTAAAGTTTTCCCACAGTCCTTGCGGGGCGAAAATAAGTCGAAACAGTCCATTGCAGAGGATCTGGAACTGAGAAGTCGATTGTTTCTACTGTCAATTAACCCATCCTGAGATCGCATAATCACTTTTATCCCATGAGGAAGGGAGAAGAAGGCCTCTTTTTATAAAGTTATTTAGGATCGAGCCGATAGCATCATAGACATTCATCGGTTTGGTTACTAACTTTGTAAACACCAAGGAGTTATATAGGAAGATGATGGCAGCAGATCTATTCAAAGAAACAACCTTCCATATGGAAGATGGAGTCTGTCTTCAGGTTCATGCAGTGTAACACACTTGCGCTTAATGGCATGTCTTTTCAAGTATTATCCGAATTTTATATTGTTTTACAAATTAGTTTTAAGTCAATATCCGACTTTCAAGCTTTAAAAATATGTATAATCTTCGATAGGATAAATCGTCGCTCCCGATCTCTCCCTCCAGGGATAAAACATTTTTTGCACTTGATCGACGGAACAATCAAAGATAAGATGGTACGGGTTTCTCTTCTTCCGTCACAGAGTCGAGAAAATTGGGATTCATGACCTTTCACATCTTTGGAGAGTATCTGTGAGGCCAAATGTCCATGATCATTCCAACGATGACGCCGATTTGAGCTTGCGTGTTGTATTGAAAGAACATCTTTGGATGCACCATACGTGTTTGACTTCGTAGCCCAGATTTTCAGACAGAAGGGACAGAAGGAGGAGGAGTTGGGATATCATGATACTTTTATATATTAGTACAAGATATGTTGGTACCTCTACTCAAATAGTCGCACCATTTCAATGGGTGGTTCAATTTTAGTCTGAATTCTGACCAGGCATGGCACGCTCCATTATATAAATGAGTAGAGGGATTTAAACCACCTCCGTTGTGGCCGTTGGAGGTGGACCTCATTGACCCAGAATACTCATGAGACAAGCCGTTGTAGTTTGCAGAGCTCTCTTTTTAGATATTTACACTCGTCATAAGTTTTGGTGCAAAAATAATAGCGCCGTAACTCACAATAGACCTTACGTATGCTACGTAGATCCATCTAGACTTGAGTGGGCTAAGTCCCCAATCTGATCCAACAAAAGCTTTTAGGGCAATAGGGTTCCTTTTGGCCTGGAAAATGGCATATTCTATGTGCTTTTTCACTTCAAGTTATCGTCATTATTAATCCGAGATACTTAAACGTTCGCATCTCTTCGATTTCAATTCCAGACAGGTGTAGGGAAATATGCATACCTTTTCTTCGTTTGGAAAAAAGCATATATTTAGTTTTACTAATGCTAAAGATAGTATTTTTTTTTTGGCCCAATCTGTTAGTTTATTTAGGCATCTTGCATTAACTGGCGAGAGTCTGCCGATCCGTACCTCTTACACATAGAGCCAGGTCATCTTGCATAAGCAACCATATTAAGGGCTCTTGCGTTGGTCCATACACACTTGGAAGGCTAAGTTCACGCATGCCAGGGTCGATAGAATCCCCCTTGAGGACATCCTGGTCGGAGTTACAGATACACTCTCCCCTCCTAGCTCAGCGACAACAATTCTACCCTCAAGTAGATTTTGTACCAAAGTACTTGTCTTCTCATGTATTTGTATTTCCTCATGGCGTCAAGGATATGGTTGAAACCAATTCTATCAAAAGCGCCCTCAATATCCAAGAATACAACGAGGGCTTCTTCGTAGTCTATGTAGCTACTATCACAAGAATCAACCAGTTCCTTATGGCTGTATCAGTGGACCTGCCTTTCGTAAAAGCAAACTGATTTGGTAAAACCAATTTACATTCACTATGGACCTTCCACTATATCATCCGTTCCAGTATTTTTAGAGCTACATTGGTAGTGTGATTGGCGGAAGGATCGTAGTTCCAAATAATTATGTTTCCCTGGCTTTGGTATAAATATCACCTTTGATGTTCTCCAACACTTAGGAGTATAACTTGATAGGAAAACTTGCTTGTAGATAATTCGTTAGGCGCACCATAAAAGAGTTAGGCAGGTTCTTATAAGCCTGAGAAGGAATTTGGTCAGGACCAGGTTTTTGTTAGACTTTAAGCTAGAAATAGCACTCCTGACAAGTTCCTCACTGAGATTTAGTGTAGAGACTCCAGTTTTTTAGAAATCCTTTTGAGTCGTACTTTGGTTTGCTTTA
>CP045896.1:8167758-8189797 GCA_013387185.1 Caligus rogercresseyi
CCTCTGTCTTATGTTTTAAATATTCCTCCGTCCCTTGCCTCTACTCCATCAATGTTTGTCAACATCTTCAATAAACAATTTTTATAGTCCAAAAAAGCATTCCAACAGCACATCCGCTACCTTCAATTGAAATTCCGTAAAGAACGTACTAACCTCAATCTAGTTATTTCTAGACAAAGAAAAATAATCGCGGATCAAAATGCCATATTAGTTATCTTCCGAAAATTGTAGATAACTCCAATTATACGGACAATGAATCGACAAAAGTGGAATTTGAAAGACTGAAGTGCGCGCATAGAAAATTAAAAAAGTATTATTTTGGAAAAAAATATAGTGAACGTAATAAAAAGTTGATACATCAGAAACGTGAATTGAAAAAATTAAAATAAAATTTTGGACCTAGAACTGAAAATATGCAAATATGATAATATTGAAAGTAATATTTCATTGACAAAAAATAAGATGCACTTAATTGTTTATTGCTGTATTGCATATAATGTACCAACAGCAAATATTCCCAATTTATTAAAAAATATTTTATGTGATGTTAACAGATATATTCCAAAAGAAGCACTGTCGAATATATGGTTCGATAACTAGGCATTCTGGTGGATCTTCAAACGGCAGAATTCATCATGGAAAATGACAACGTCACCGTTGGATTCGACGCCACTACCCAAGAGCATATTCACATAAACAGTATACATTTTACATCAGATAAGGGGTGCATGTCAGCAGCCGTGGATGAACTACCCGGAAGAACCACTGCTGACTATGTTCTTCACATCTCTTCAACATTGAATTATTTGGTAGAAGTATTCATTAATTTCCATCCAAACTTCAACTTCTCAGATACAAGAAACCGTATGATTCAAAATATACGAAACTCCATAACCGACAGATGCCCTGCCAACCATGCTACAATTCAGATCCTTAATTCAGAGTGGGGTGTCACTCTAAATGAGTTAAACTGCAATTTATATCCTCTTGATGCTATAACATCTAAAGTCAAGGCTAAGTAGGCGATAGAAGCATATTAAGCAGGGTATGTAAATAACCCAAAATTTTGAAAACCCCCGAAAAAATCCCGGTTAAAAACCCGGGTTTTACCGTGGTTTTTTTCGAAATTCGGGTTTTTCATTACACCATTAATTAGCTAATATTTACTCTCTGAAAAAATGCAGTTGGAATACTGCATTCCAACTGCATTTTTTCAGAGAAAATCTACATCTTCATAGAGTAAATATTCCTTGCCATCCATTGTGCTTGTTGAAAAGCTCCTGATTTGGTCCAATGGATGTCTCGAGGAAGTTTTGTCTCAAACAGTATAAGACACAAGTCGACCACTTCTCTATAATCAGCTCTAGGACTGGTCTTGTCAAGGATTTTTTTTTCAATTGCAGTTGTATTTGCCTTTAATTCCTTCCATTCTTGCTCCACTTCGTCTAAAGTATTAGGATTGCTTTTATCCAAAGTATTCCAATTATCCTTCACGTAGCTAAAAATATTGTTGTTTGACTTTTAATCTTGCCAAAAAGAGTATCACGTACTCCTCCAATTATAATTTTGGAAATGTGATGGCGAAAAGCAAAATAAAACATATTTTTGCCAAGTTTTTTCTCAATTAATTTTGCCGAACCCTTCCTTTGTTTTCCTTTGTTTATATGTCTAAAAAGTAAGTAATTTAAACTGCGCATATCGGTTGGTATCATATATACCTATATATTATAGCGTATTTTTATAAAATTAATAATTATTTTAGGAAAAAAGGTAAAATTTTAGTTTTAAAAATAATTTTCCTTCCTTTCCAATGTTGAAATATATGTAATACGACGTACTTGCATAGCTCTCTTAAAACATGTGTTTCTATATATGTAGTCGGTTACTAAATAAACTTGAAATTTAAAAAAACAAATTGCATTTTTAAATAAAATATGTTGTTTTCGCGCAACGAGGTCAAAGTTTTAAAATTTAGTAAAAATATAGTTTTCCGCAAATTTCTTCAAAATGGTGGACGTTACAGACTTCAATAATAATTATTAATTTAAAGGAAATCTAATTACTACCAGACGTATGTTTGATGTTTTTTAATAAAACAAAGTTTTCAGTAAAAACAAAGCAAGAAAGGGAGTGAGTATTGTTAGCTTATTTCATAGCTTTTTTGTATCAATTAACTTCACTCGCCTGTAGAAGATGACTTGTTCGCTTCAGAGTAAAATAGTACTTTTAAGTTTAGTAAAACTTTAGATGATAATCCAAAAATGACCTTGGTTGCATTTATCAATTCAGAATTCAGTACAATCTGAGTTTACATCATATGATTCAGAGCCTGTATTGACCTATAAGAAATCGATTATGAAAAAAATAAATAATAATGTGTTTCTTAGATGTGCGTCAAGGTATCCTCTCAAAATTTTACTTTGTCTCTGACGCATTTATAATCCATTATATGCGTCATTTTGTACGCGAGATAGGCTTTTTTAATGTACATATAACTCTCTACTTATTAAATTGACATGATTTAGTATACCAAAATATTAAAGCTGGTTAACCAAGCTTTCATTTGATATGTTTGTGTTCTAAAAATCGCTATACTTAAGAGATATAAGCAAATACGTACTCTCCCCCAAAAATTGATCTTTTGATATGAGAATATACGATTACCATCTGGTAACTCTGTTAGTGTTACCTGGATAGAAAGAGAAAGAGAAGGGAGGGAGTATTTGCCTCACTTCTCTCCCTTCTTTTTTTTCCTATCCAGGTTACACTAACTGCCGTACCAAATGGTAATCCGCGAACATTTTACAATAAGAAGGACTGAGCAAGAGTATAAGAAGTGGGTGATAGAATTAAATGAAATTCCTCTATCGTTGCACAGAGTATCTAAAAAAAACCGCATCTGGCAGATATTTAAAGCGTTTGCAGTTAATTATGTTGGAAGTGAAAGGCAAAATTTTCTTTTGTACGTTCAAGGCAATTCCATGTCGTGTAAATATGTACTTGTCAGCGATTGTTAGGTAAAATTAAGTGTTAAATAACATTGAAACACAGACCTACTCTTCCGAATCAAACTGTGTTTTAGTTACAGATAAAAAAAACTGTTTAATGAAGTCATTTGAAAAATCGGTTCCTAACAGGTATACACCAGTCTGTTGGAAATATGAGCCCTCCATTTTAATTTCTAGTTTTTTGAAAGGTCCGTTATGACCTTTGAATAAACCTTGGGGATGATTTTCCTTAATAAAGACTACTCTCCACCTAGATGCCGTTTGGAATGCTTTAGAACTTACAGGTACGCACTATTGAAAAATTTGCTCAGCCAATTTTCTTCTTCTTGAACAACACTTTCTAATATAAAGGGAACTCTAGTATACCTGTAAATGACTGCCGGGATAATTAGAAAGTTGTACTAATCTATTTTTTCTGGGGATTGAATTTCTCTAAAGGGAAATGTGTCTGAGCACACGGTTTTTCTGACATAGTAAAAATGGTCCCACATGTCTCAATTGGACTTTATTTGTTTCCAAAATATTTCAACGGTATCTTTCACACATAAGTCAGTTACCCAATTCTTCAGCGGGATATAGTTTTCTTATCATTTATGCACAAGCCACATCTCTTGCTATTTTTGAGAAAATATTTAATGCTTTAACGGTTGTGAATCGGCATATATGTCAATAATATGTATTTCATAGCAGAAATAAACGAACTATCTTCGGGTGCTCCAGTCTTCCTCTAATATCAAGAGGGTATTTTGAATAAAACCAGATTTGGTTAAGTTCGGTCCTCGGGGTCGCTCCAGCTAATCTATGCTCTTTGAGTATAATTTTTTCATCCGTTCTGATTAACACTTTAATTATGACCTACATAATGCTTTGATCAATCTTGCCTTCTACATTCTCTAGTAAAAAAGTTGCACAACATATTAAAAAAATAATTTTAACCTTCGTAAATAATAATCAACCCTCTGTATTCTGGTATTCACATTTCTTGTTAAGTATAAATAGACCAATAAGCAACATTGAATACAAAGAAACAACAGAGAAGGATCCAAACACAGGCGTGATCGATGTTGGCTGTTAGAACTCCAAGGGCAACTTCATTGGAGGCCGCCGTGATTCGGGGTATTGCATCCTCTGCCGGAGCCTCAAAGTTGGACACCTTTCCATTGGCCCGCTTTCCACCCTGTCGTTTCTTTTTATCATCCAGGACGTATTTCCTCTGCTTTCGAATGAGAAAAAGGACCACAGTATACTCCAGGACGGTCGCAAACACAAAGAGAATGCAGCTAAGAATCCAGACCTTGGAGAATATAAAATAATCATATTTATATAGGAGGATAGAATAATTAATATAATAAAATATCGCATATTTGGGCACCTACAGTGCCCATATGTCCGCCCTTTGGGTATGGGTAGGTTTTGGAGCTAGTTTGTGAGTGAAACAGACCTTGAAGAATATTAGAGAGGAGGCAAAAGTTCTCTCCTCCCACATTTCTGGTCCCATCACTTTGCAAAAAGCTATCTCCTCCCACATTTCTGGTCCCATCACTTTGCAAAAAGCTATCTCCTCCCACATTTCTGGTCCTATCACTTTGCAAATAGTTTTATTAGATCCGCCTTGACCCAAGAATTCCATAAATACCTTCAAAGCTCAAATCTGACCATAAATGTGGGAGGAGATAGCGTGCGGACATATAGACGGACGGACGGACAGAGATTGGTGAATTATTATATAGATATTGGTTATTCAAAATTATGTATGTATTTTTTGTCACTCTCTTTTCTTTCTCTGTAAATTAGTTTATAATGCTGTGCTGTAAAGACATTGTATTGTACATTTGAAAAATACTTTCTATTATAAGCGCGTTTCTCACCACAACTTGAAAAAATGGGACTTTTCAAGAATATCGACCTAAGGGTTGAGGTTGGTTGGTAAATTTTATAGTTATAATTGCTAAAGCTATCCCCGTAAAAATAAGAGCAAGAAAAGAAGAAAGAAAGAGGTATTATTTATAGGGTGCTATATATCGTCTGTTTATGATATAAAGGAATAATCAGTTCATTTGAACACGATGAAGGCAATCATCAACGCTACGAACGAAACTTTGTGGATCCCCGGACGGATGCTCACACAAACAACGTAGAGTGCTATTGGAAAAATGTCAAGAGCCGGCGTTCATAATTTTATGGTCGCAGGCCACTGGGACGAATTTCTGTGGCGAGAGAGATGGGGGAAGAGCGTGGAGAATGCCTTCAATAACAAATTAAAACAAATATCGGAATTTTTTAACTATAAATTAGTTTCATATGCATATATTATTATGATAAATAAATATCCTTAATATTGGTTACTTTAATTTCATATATGTTTCAACTGAATATAGTTATGAATTATTTTGAGGCAATCGAGGAGACTTGGTTCTTTATCACTAGAGATGTTAAGGGCCTATTGGGAATCATTAGGGTTGTCTTCTGTAAAGGCATAAACGCCCAAAGGAAACGACTTACATCACGAATTGCCGATAAATAACACCCTAAAATGATGAAAGCCTCTTATTTCTTTTTTTCTTGCTCTTATTTTTACAGTGATAGCTTTCGCAATTGGAACTTAAAACTTTATCACGCAATCTCAACCCTTAGGTCGATATTCTTTAAAAGTGCCGAAAAATTTATTCAAATCGATAGAGTTAAATCTATAAAATATAGCAAGTAAATACTTAAAAAAAAATAATACATATCCATTTTTCATATCCCTTGTTATAAATTACTTACTTGTATAGGATTAATTGAGTGGGATCTTGGAGATATCGAGAAATGCTATTGGCTATATTAACCAGTACCAAAAACGTAGTTATAAGGAGAGCTATTCGACCTATGAATGAGAAATAAATAAAGTGAATTAAAGATCTTGGTAGTTCTGCAACGCAATTAAACACTCGCTTAGCTTCTGTCTTGGCTTAACAGAAAAGCTGATTATTTTTAATGTCACAGATCCCCCCTAAAAAAAAGGTTTTAGAGTGACCGTTTGGAACATTGTACAACCGAAATGGGGGTTCAATATAAATTCCGAAGAAAACCCTCCCCCCCCCAAAAAAAAAACAACAGCACTATATGCTATTGTGAAATAATGGATGTACCTGGCGGTGCGTCTGGTGGGATAACAAGACTGACCCAGCTGACGACAACAAAAATCCCTGAGGGTATGTAGTAGTCGAATATAAAGGCGTCCGGCTGAAAATAAAGGGGCAGTAGAGTTTAAGAAGTTGAAAATAAAATCCTACAACAATAATACTAAAGAAATATATATATATAATACACTGTGTTGCGATCAATTTTTAGTTATTAATTATCTTAACACCAATTTAATGATAGAGTACATATAATTTTTGCCTATATGGTTCGATAGAATTGCATCCGACAGGATATAAATAAGCAATTTTGTTGCCTATATGGTTCGATAGAATTGCATCCAACAGGATTTAAATAAGCATTATGGTATTAAAATTAGTCTATCGAACCTAGGATAAATAGTACTTATTTATATAACAAATGGACGTAATCCCATTGAATCACCAATCCAAAAAAGGACTCTGATAACAATTTAACAGGGAAAAATTATATCTTAAATTTTGTAATTTTAAATTTTTCAAATAAAATTCCATATCCAATGTCTTTTCTCTCACAAAAAATAAAAGATTAAAAAGAAAATATCATGCCGGGGGGATTATTTGCTCGTAAAAAGGACATTGTATCACTTTTTAACCATAGTAAAGTTGATGTCAAAGTATGACATACAAATAAAAGTATAATCTTTATATTCTGTACATTTGATTAAAATTTATCATTATCAGTAATAAATACCTTTCGACTCAGCGTAATTTTGAATCCAGTGGTAGACTGCTTCTTGATTAATTGTTGAGATGCGTGCTCTTTAAATTCATGACCATCCAGCGATAGTTGGGAAAAGACGGAAGTATACTGGAGTATGGAATCCATTTTGAACCGCGGGGGATAGTCTTTCATGTCCACAAACGTCATATTTGCATCTTGACTTTCCAAATATATCTAATTGAAACAGGATAGTTACGCATTCAATCAAGAAAAAAAACCCAAGGTATATTGAAAAACAAGGTATGTCCATATGGTTAAGAGAGCTGACTTTTCGCTTGCCGGCGATTTTTAATGACGTCACGCCGGTAAGCGGGAGGAATAAGATTTTGTAATGTTTTTTGATCATCACCAAAATCTTTTGCTGCGATATATTTTTGATACGTCACAACTATTAATTAGATATCTTTTTTTTTTTTTTTGCCTATATGGTTCGATAGAATTGCATCCAACATGATATAAATAAAGATATCTGACGTTTCACTATACGTGAAAACATGAAATAAACGTACCTCGTATTCTCTATACCTTGCACTCAGTTACTCGACTTTTCCATTCTTTTTACCTCGAAAAAACAGTTGTGTGTGTCAAAGGGGAAATCATCAAATGCCATGGGACACGACATGGATACCAAGTGATCCCCCATATACAACATTTTCGTCCTCGAGTCTTCAGCAAATACCATGAGGCTATCAGCTGAATGAAAGGACGAGGGAGTCTCGAATTTCTTTAGATTAGAGATGTGAATATGTGGAAGCCATAGAATGTTCATGTAATTCGAATCAAGAATATACCAGGGTATCGGAGGGCCGTTTTTGAGGGGGTTATTTGGAACTGCTGCATCCGTATTTATCGTTATACGACTATCGTTCCAGGCTAGGGGTATGGACATTTTGAGCTTCATAAAAAGATAAAAAAATTAATGAGAGATGAGTTTTTTGATTTTGTGTTGCATTATTAAACTTTTTTCAAAATATTTATATTTAGAAAATTCCTTGGATCAAATGTTACATCAACCAATAACGAAATGTGAATAGGGCGTCCCCACACATCCAGCATTGCAAATTAGTGTATTGAAATTATATCTACTAATACTAGTAATATTTTCAGATTTACTGAAATATAATGGTACGTATATTTTCCTTATTATCCTTGCAATAAGAGGAAAAAAAGAAAAAAAAAAAGGGGGCTGAAGGGAAATAATAAAAATAAAAGATATCATCGTTTCATCAGTTGTGAGTAAAAACAACAAAAAAGGACTCTGATTCGGATTTGATTTGTCTTATAGGACTTGAATCCAGATTTTTGGGACTCAAGGACTCGGATTCGATCAATTTTTGAGGACTTGAAATCGGACTTGGGAATCCTGAATGATTATATTAAGGATATGGACTCTCATTTTAGGCTTCAACTCTTATAAGACGAATCAAATCCGAATCAGAGTCCTTGAGTCCCAAGAGTCCAGATCCAAGTCCTATAAAACTGGACGAGTAGGACACGACTCTTATACCTATATTTGTCCATAAGTGCATTTTCCACTTATCACAAAGACCTGGTTTCAAGTCCTTCGAGGAAATTAAGCAAAGAAAATGCTGGATTCTCCATGACTTAAACATCCTCAATTACAGCCTCGAGCACTTCAATTCTTCAGAAATTTCGAGATGTTTTTGTTGTTTTTACTCTCGACTGATGACAGGATGATATCTTTTATTATTATTATTTCCCTTCAGCCCCCTTTTCTTTTTTTTTTTCCTCTTATTGCAAGGATGAATGCATTAAAGTAAATCTACGATGATAATGACTACGATGTTTAAGCGTGCGATTATAAGCAGCAACGACAATAGAGCAACGCGTTAATAATACTCCCTTTAAAAAGATTGCGATGTTAAAGGCGTGCGATAAAGGAACGTACGAAAAAAATCATACGATGTTAAAGCCTGCGATTCAGGCGTGCGCGAAAATAATACGTACGATTATATTACTGGACACCATATTTCAATGATGTTTTGCTTCTTTCGAGAAACTCAAGCGATACCTTATACCCCACCATTCTCTATTTTGGGTATAATTTTTTGTACTTAATAAATGCTTTTAAAAAAATAAGAAGGGCCAATTTTTTGGGTTGCATTGTTTAAGATTATTTCTTAAATTGTTTATTATCACGATCAATTCATATTTATATATATAGAAGAAGAAGGAGATAAAAGTGTTTTTCGTTATTAAAAAAAAACTTAATTGGAGACGCTTTAAGACAAGTCTTTGCAAAAATCAAATCTAGATCATAAATATAACGAAACTATGACTCAACCATTCCTTTTGATCATATAAGAATGGCATTAAGGTTCAGAAAAAGGGTAGTGACATCAATTCGATATTACTCCCCTTATAACCAACGCCTTGCTTAAGTAGCTTCTTACTGGCTTTGCTAATATTTGTTCTGCTAAGTGACCCAATAACTGGGAACTCAAAGATTTCCCAATATCAATCCTTATTTTATTTTTTTTGGCCATAAGGCGATACTTTATTAATTTCTATAAAGATTTATATAGACATGACGGAAAGAACATTCTACTAGACAGATAAAACAGGAATCAAATAACAAAAAAGCATATAAAATATTAAAAAGTAATCACAAACACTTTCCAATTGGATAAAAACTTTTTTGTAAAACACGAAGATATAAATTAATAATATTGGAAACGCCAGAAATGTCGTGGTCATTGGAGCTTCTTTTGGCATATAAAATTTGCTGGGTTTTGGTGATGATTGCGTTGATGACGGCCTCCATTTGACCAGTGTAAAAGGCTATAAAATGGTCCCTCGTTGGAGTATAAAAGTTATATTGGAGGCGAAGAATTTCTCCAGTTTCGGTATATACTTCCTGTAGCTTGGAGCAATCAAATAAAAAGTGATCCGTCGTTTCCCTGTTATCGTGGCAAAATCTACAGAGGCTCTGTGGGCCAGAGAAGAACTTTTCCCGAACTTCAAGTGTCCCAGTGAGCACTCTATATTTAAACCATCTTTCAGAAGATGAGAGGAGGGGATTCTTAATCATTTTAGTACTCATGCACACTGTTAAATTAAGTTGTCTTCTTTTTAGGTAGTTAATGAAGGGTTCTAAGGTAGGTGTTTGGGAGAGACTGCGAAATTTTGAGGATGGTGTGTTAAACAATTTTAAACGAAATGGGACTTCGGGCTTGATTATTGGAACATGTTTCCCGAAAAAGTGAGCATATCTTTGAAAAGCTAGTTTGTAAATGAGAAGTTCTTTATTAGCTGTTTCAGCGGCAAAGTTCAAGCTCCTGGAATATGTATTTAAATCACTAAAACACTCTCGTGTGGGCATTTCCCATTTAAGAGATATTTCAAAGTTCTTAATACTTGATTCCAGGCTGTTACAAAGTTTTTGTATACGCGAAGAGTATTGAGAAAGCTCATGGAACACCTTTTTCAAACCCGCATATGGATCACTACGGTAATTTAAGTTTATACATTTGACTAAGTGTATACTCCAGAATTCATCCATTGCCCAGAGTTTTTGTATCCAATAAAGATTCAATGATTTCCATAGGTCTTTGAAGGATAAAATGGAGAGGCCACCATAAGAAGAGGGATTGTGAAGTCTTTCGAATGATATATTTTTTCTTGTTTAAATTGAAAAACGCTTTTTCCGTATTTAAAATGTCTTGGCATAGGCTGTCATCGCATGGGGTCACTCGGAGGAGATGTGTAACCTTTGGAATTATATACACATTCCATGCTTGGATTTTATCCCACATGTTGAGGTTCATAGACGAAAAAAAGATTAAGGCCTTTTTAATTCTTACTTTAATCTCATGAAGATTTTTCTCCGTACACTTATCTCCAACCCAGGAGCCCAGTAGGTAGATACATGTTTTGATTTGAACATAGGCCATGCTTTCTCAATTATTTCTCCGTAATTACTCAGGATCTCCGTTTTCTCCTCGTTAACTGTGAGGCCTGCCTCAATCGAATACTTATTAATAATTTTCATTGTGTTTTGTATGGATCTAATAGTTTCTAGCGGACTGCCTCCAAAAATCAAAGTCATGTCGTCAGCATAACTGAGACATTTTTGATTTAGGTTTGGCGAAAAGCCATTGATCTTGCTGTCAGTGTTTAATTTTATTATTAACGGATCCAAGCAAAGCACGAAGAGAAGTGCTGCGCTTGGGTCGCCTTGTCTAACGCCTCGTTTGTTCTCAAAGAAGTCCATTTGACTCCCATAGTGAATAAGAGTTTTGGATCTGGCTAAGATAGCACCAACCATTCGAATGATAAAATCGCCAAATCCTTTTTTAAAAAGGGTATGAATGATAAATTATGTGATAGCGTATCAAAGGCTTTGGCAAAATCTATTGTCATCACAGAAACTTTATCCATGGACTCTAATAGGGTTTGTAGACCAAACGTAATGTTTTCCATACGTTTTTGTTTTATAAAACCATATTGACTAGGATTTAAAATTTTGGATAAAACGAGGCTCAAACGATTCGATAAAATTATTGAGAAAATTTTAAAAATAAATTCTGCATTGTGAGTGGGCGAAGATTCCTCAGATGCCTGGGGTCTTTGTTGCTTTTTGGTATTAAAACGATGCGCCCATTAGAAGCAAACTCTGGGAAATGTCCAACAGCCATAACTTTTTCGTAAAATGCAGTAAAATTGGAATTAAAAGATCACTGTATTTTTTATAAAATTCAAAGTTGAACCCTGATGGGCCTGGGGATCTGTTTAGCTTCGCCTCAGAAATAGCTTCCTTATTTCGTCCTTTGATAGATGTTTTTCCAGTATATTGTTATCTCTTTCACAGACTGTGTTCTTCTCATCCTTTTGTGTTCTAAGGTTATGGCAAAAAGAGGCGTTTTTGATGGTGCACCTAGAACACTTATATTGTTCTTGCAGTCGAAACAGTTGTATAATTCGGAGTAGTAGTCTCGTATTTTCTTGCAAATGTATTCGGGTTTATTTGAAACTTCACCAGATTGTGTTACAAGTGAAATAATCTTTTGTGTGCTTCTTCAATCCTTATTGTTATAAAAAAATAATCCATTAAACCGTTTGCTTAAAAACTAGAGGCGATCTTAACTAATTTTACAAGCTTGGCCGAACTATCCCCACTGTTGAATAACATCTACAACTCACCGACATGGCAAAAGCACAAAAATTTCATAATTTATAGACTTTTTATCACCCAAACATTTCGCCAATGATAAACAAGAGAGATGTTAACTTTGTTCATGCTTGCTTGCGAGCAGAAAGATTGATCACAAACACTTACATATACAGGTACCGAGAAGAAACACCACTTTGACGCTGTCCCTCATTCTTTATAGTCTTGACTCGCTTGTGCGCCTACGAATAAATATAATATCCGAATTCTGAGTTGCACCAGTAGATATTTTTTCCTCAATCCAGTATCTCGTTGAAGAATGTAAGAAACTATCAAATATAACCAAAAGTTGTTCTTTATTTTAACCCCCTTACATAATGCCGACCACATCAGAATCTTGATTTCCCAAAAATGAATTGGACCTCTTCCTTTCTAGAGGATTTTTTTCAGCATTTCGAAATCTACTGATGTCAACACCGTAAATTATTTAAAAATATAGATATACTATTACAAATTGGACAAAAACTTGATATCGATATTGACAGTAGATTATTTTTACAGAATATCAACTCATCCAATGCGTATATCAGTATATATAATAAAGAGTATCCTTACTTTGATGGTGCTTGAGTGATCGTCCACATCCAGAATATCTTGGACAATGAAGCTAACGGCAACGTGAATCGGGGATTCATCCATAGGGGACGAGGCTCGGTTGTAGTTCAACGGTAGACTTATAACACTCGGACTCACTACGGCCTCTTGACAAGAGACGAAAATAACGAGTTGTAGAAAAGCAAGTGTAAAGACAAAAAATGAGCGGAGTTGAATAGTACCTGACATAGCTATCAAATGATCAAAATGTGTTGAAATCGAAATAGAAAAGTGAATCAAATTGACCTTTTCGTGGACTTAACCTTTTCAAAGATAACAACTACTTTCATTTAGTAGAATGTACGCAGCAACACAGTTAATATTTCATTATGATATTTATATATATAATAAATCGATATGAGAAAGTTGCTGTTTGGTGGCTTTTCCATGCAATAAAAATGTGATAAACAATAAATAAAGATCAGAGTTTTAAATAAGTGTATTTTTAAGCTTCATTTGAATATAAAGAGGTAAACCAAACAAAACTCTTCATTATTTGTTTCCTTTATGATACTTTTTGTTTTTTAGGTTTTGGATTCAATGTACTTGAAAAATCATTACTATAAGGTGGAAGATTGTTATGTTTAATTTTTATAATTTATCATAAATACAATGAGAGCTTTTTCAGATAAATACATGATTGATTTAGAAACAAACAGATTTTTTATAAAGGCATAATTCACAAAACCTTTTATTTATGAAATAGTATTTATGAGTTTACTTTTGGTCTCCATCGTCAGTAGATCTATAATTATGTGGTGTTCAACAGAATAAGCTCTCTATAATCTTATACTTGGTTGAGTCATAAAGAATGAGACTGACCCAGTAAAACACGGAATTTACATCAAAATCCTCCTAATACAGTAAACATAATACCCTCCGACTGCAATGACGTCGTGGCAGTGGTCCCCAGAGCTTTCGGAGATAGTCGAACAGTCTTCGTGACCCCCAAACTCGTCATTCTGGAGCAGGTACTTCAACTTTCGCAACAGGTACCGGTTGCACAGGATCAGATCGGGGGAATAAGGCTCTGTTTTATCTGTTCTACGTCTCTCCGGGTCAGAGAGTCCCTAGTATCCGCGGCAGTACGAGGGCGTCCGTTGTCCTACATTAGGAAACAATCTTTCAGAAGAATCCGGTGCTGTTTGAGGTTGTTGAACCGGTGCCCAGTCGTCTCTCGATCATGGTATTCCGGTCGGCTGTGATCCCGACAGGTAGAGCTACGATCGAGACACGCTTGGGTTGGCACGTGAGCCCCATCACTGTCAACGTCTTCCTCGTAGTCTATTTCATTCGGGGGAGGGGGGGGGGGGGTCGAGAACCGGGCCCAGACCCCTAGCCAGACCTCCCTCCGCTTCATTTGACAGCATTTTACTCACTTCCTCTAGTTGGTCTCATACAGCTGGAGGGAGACGAGTACACTCAAGACGTTTCGTAGTCCAAGATCTTCAATCAAAAGCCTGGAAACGGTTTTCTGTAATAGATTAACCTCGGCGGCAACTTGTCGAGTGGTCATCCGGAGGTTTTCCTCGATCAGGCACTTCACAACGGCGATCGTCTCCGGTGTCCTCGTCTCCAGGGATCTTCCTGATGACGTATTCTTATCCAGAGCAAAACCTCCATGATCGAAGTCCTTTCTCCATCTTTTGATGGTGGTGAGGCCAGGGCAGGAGTAAGGGAAGGTAGAAATGAGGTCTTCGTGGATCTTGTTGATTGTCTTGGCGAGCTTGATCCGGATCAAGAAGTAAAAGCGAAAGTCGGGTGTATCCATTTGTAACGGTGCAAGTTTTGACTATTTATCCTACTTGAGTAACGCCACATAGTCCCTTCCCATACAAAAATATGCGATCAGAACGCTCTTGTTGGAATTTTTGGGCTATCTTGTTTACATTTCAATATAATGACCCTAGCTCATTCTTTATGACCCAGCCTAATACATGTTTGTAATTCCTATATTGCTTCAAAAATCCTTGAAATTGACAAAAAATTTAAATCAACTTTAAAGATTATATGTAAGTGGTCCTGGGCCTACCAATTTTAAAAACTTATAACAGATATTATTTATTTCATTTTTTAATTTGTGTTATTTTTTCATTTCATTTGCCATAATCATAGCAATCTTTTTGCCTAATTCTAAAAAAAATTTGAGTCAAAAATTAATGCCATTGATGACGAAAGTTTGAGTAAATAGTTGTGTTGCTAAAATAATGTTTTAAAAGGAATCAGATTATCTATGATGTATTTTTGTTTATTAAATTCAAGTTTTGTCCTGCAAAATTAGATTCTATAGATTAAAAGGAATATTATTGAAAATTCAAACATTTATTAACTTTAAAATATTGCTTTACGAATATTTCTTTTATAAAAATATAATATATCAGCAAATTTTAGCTCATAAAATAATGTTGTTAAGCAAAGATTCATATATATACAGTAGAATTTTGCACAATATTAAGATGCACCATAAAGATTTAGGCTTGTTCGTATTCTATGAAAGTAAATAAGATGAACCAAAAACTCTACCGGCTTTATTTTTCTACTTGGAGAATATACAGTCGTACCTCGCAAAGTTGCGACGGCCCGGATCCACTACACGACCACCGCGATATATATGAGGGTCGCGATGTTGATATATATTGAAATTTATATATAAACTAGAGGCATATATCTATACACTCAGAGAGTGCAAACCTCCGCCGTCACGGGGTCCTTATGAACCTTCGAGGCGGATTTTTCACGACTGGCGGCGTAGAGGGACGGGGGAGGGTTCCCCTCGACGGAAATTCCGAGAGGAAGACGCTCCCGGCACCCAATTTTACAGCACAGCGACATTTATTGGCAGAGTAGGCTAACTTGAAATATTTATTAGTATTTAGCTCGTTTTGCATCTTAACTCTGCACTCAGAGATGCCAAAATTTAATCACTTGTTACTTTGACATTTCCAACCACTCCACAAAGTTTCATCAGAATCCGTTCCGTACTTTTTGAGTTATCCTGCTGACAAACAAACCAACGCCAGTGAAAACAATACTCCTTCGGCGGAGGTAATTATATAAGTTGATATATATTGAAAACGGGAGCCAAGCCGTCGTCGCGTAGTAAAGAACTGCGAGATGTCGAGGGGCGAAGGAGCGAGGGCCGACTGTATATGTTTTTTGATAATAAAAGTTCAAAGCATAATTAACTCTATTGAATCTATTCGAAACCCTCATTCGACAATACTCAAAACTGAATTACTCATTCTTTTTATCAAGACATGGAGAACTATTTACACTGGGGATCTTAATAATTATTTTATCACACCTTTTTTACCAGTTTCTCTATCTTATTATCGTGTCTATCGTGCCCTGTATTTCTTATGATTAATTTTAATGCCATTTGTATTTAACATCAGAAGACAACGCAAGTTTTAAGTTTGTATAATTCCAGTTGATTTGAACCTATTAATATTTCCAAATTGTATTTTATATGCATATGGAAAAAGTGAAATATAGAAATTAATGAAAAAAAAAGAACTATTTACAAAAACTTGTAGGCATCGGTGATAATAAGTAGCAAATATTTGAAAACCAGCTTCGCAGCCATTATAGACCATCAAAAAGAAAACAAGGAAATAAACTTTAATTAACAAATGGCCATGAATAAAAGCATGTATTGGTCATTCCATAAGAGTTATTTTTATTCCCATACGATATGTGTACAAACATATTTAGTTTTTTTGATTAAAGAATTTACATAAATAAATTACAACTATGAAAATATATAAAAATCTGAATGAATACTGTGTGTTCCATAAAAATAATATGCTAATAATATGTCATTATAGAATTGGGCAAAAAGTTCATTTTAAGAAACATTGTTTTGGCCTGATATGCCATTAAAGTCAAGTAAATATTTTTTCAAACAATTAATTAGACAAGAACATGATACATAATTTGACTGCTCCTTTGTAAGATATTTAACAAATAAGCATTGAAAGAAAGTTTTTATAAGGCCCTTAAACTGTTTAATATTAAACAGTTTAAGAAAAAAATCGTACATAAAAGTCATTGTCAAAAATGGTCAGAACAAGGAAAATAATGAACTACGGAAAAATTATTAAAATATCTGGTGGTTCAATATATATGAATAGTTTTGGGTCAGGAAAAAACGATTAAAAGAAAATATTTTTGGAAAAAAAAGCATTAAAAAAATAATGACATACGAAAAAACCCAGTCAAAATACATATAAAGGCAAGTTTTTGATTGTAATGATACATTCAAATATTGTACAAAAATATTTATCGTTTGAATTGAATAAAATAAAAACTAATTGTTTGTATATAAGATTGTTGAAACGAAATTTAAGTGTCTTATCCTTCTGATATACTTGCTTTTCCATATTTTGACCGTTTTTTGGTAAGTCATTATTTCTCTTGGCCCTTTTTTCCTGTATAATTGACTTTTCCTTGAAACTTCTATTGCGAGTCCGTTTCTCTTAGACACCATTTTTTCAATAGATGTTTAAAAATCCTTACTTTTTGTTATCAAACGTTACTTGACCCTAATTCATTTTCAATATAGATATCGATGCAAACAATGTATTAAGTATTCCAAAAACAAACTTATTTGCCTCCCTCTATTCTTGAAAAATAAATGCACTCTCATCGATGAGATTGTTTTAAGCCAGAATGCCGAGAAAGAACGAGCTTATAGTCCACAATAGAAAGGAAAAACCAGAGTTCTTTCTGCATTTGAATTCATCTCCGCTCTTGTATGAAGGGGAGTCGGCAATCCCCTCGCTTTGCTGAAGATTTCGCTCCACTTTGGAGCACGAAGTGATCTCGTTAAGAGCTTCCAGGTCGGGGAAAATATCCAATATTTTAGCCACTTCCTCTTCATCCTCCTCTTCCTCGTTCCTCGTCGTGGGAAGGACGGGCTCATGAATGGATTGGACAATCTCGGATTTCACCCCATGGCTTTTGCTGCTTTGCATATTGCCTAGCTGCCCTGATTCGCATCCATCGCCACTGAAGCGTATGGTTCTCCTTCTAATGCATCGATTTCCTCCAAGGGATCTTCCTTTGGTGGTGTTCTTCCGGTCCCAGTGTTTTCTCAGGGTCATGAAATATAGGCTAATGCATCCCACGGCCAAACATCCGCTGGACAAATAGTAACCGGACTTGTTTGAAAATTTCCAATTAAGAAAACCTAGGAAGAGGTAAAAGTAAATAAGTATTACTTTCTAAAGAAAAGATGCGAACATATATATTAGGGGAAATAAGTTAACTTGTTGGGTATACAACATATATTTAGTCAACTTTTTATATTCTTTCTCATCAATTATTACCATCAGATGTGCCAATCCTGTATCATTCATTTTGACTTTTACAGAATTCAAAAAACAGGCAATTGATCGTTCATGCATCCGGTTATAATTAAGAGATTGAGAGTGATATATATATATATATATCAAAAAAGAAGAAAACATGTTATTCATAAATAACAATAACAACATTGGAACCTTCATATATTGAAGCTATATCTGATTCTAATCAAATTAAAGGATTTTTTAGACATCCATTCATAAAGTGATCAATTTACATATTTTTACAATGTGTTGGGCGGATCAAATATGTGAATATGAATGATAACTATTTTTCTCTACAATTGATAAAAAAGACATGCTCAAGTGATGCCTCTTGGGCAGGGGCGGATTGGCCAGTGGGAGTACCGGGACTATTCCCGGTGGGCCGCTGGCCTCAAGAAACATAAACGGGCGTTGACAGCCTCCCAATGGCATATTGGGCCTTTATAAGGCCAGTGAGAGCATAATTGTCCCGGTGGATAAATTCTTCCCACTCCGTTCCTGCTCTTGGGTAATAGGTATTACATACAAAGAAGTTATTATAAATAAAATAATTTACTAAATATTATTTTAATGGAAATATTTGGTTTGTTTAAATAAGAAATACATAAATATAACGTGAATAATAACTAATTATAAAAATGTATTTATAATATTTAATATGACAGTAGGATTCTGTTTATTGAATACTTGTATACTTTTGATCTGAGGATCAAAATGTGATCCGTACACAAATATGTCTTAGCTGGATACAAACAAAACCAAAGGAAATTATATTAAATGAAATGCTCGTTTTTATTAAATGAAATAACTCCATAGTGAAAATTAATGTCATTTGAGAGGATCTTCGACTAAAATTAACATGAGGTACAGAACTCCACTTTTTGAAATATTTAATTAAAAACAAATACAATGTTAGGAAATATATTCCAAATGCCTTTCTTTTCTTTTTTTTCCTTTCAGTTATTTAAATAGTTACTTAATTATTAAGGAAATTATATTATGTGAAATGCTCGTTTTTATTAAATAAAATAACTCCTTAGTGAACATTATAGTAATTTAAAAAAATCAACCTTATGAATGAATTTATATACAAATGGTTTTATTGATAACATAAAATATTTTCATTTTGTGTATTGGATTACCCTCTAGATACTTAATTAAGTTTAGGAAAGTATGAAGCTCTTGAATAATACTGGAGGGATGTTCCATGTAAAAATATTTTATTTTCATGGCTATACTTAATGTATATATTCTTCTATATTATTATATTGTTAGATCAAAGATACTTTAATTAAAATTGAATATTTCAAGAAAATAATAAGTTCAAAAGCTGCTTTTTCTATTCCTATACATATACATTTATTGTCTTGTATTGAAAATTCAAATCTACTTATAATAAAGTATTTTTGTACTTTTAATCCCTTTTTCTTTAACAAATAAAAATATCATAATTAACAAAAAAGAGTATTTAGTATCGCGTTGACGTCTAAAAACATAGTAAAGAACTACTAAATCGCCAGCCTAGCAGATCAGTCCAACCTCATAGACTGACCTAGATAAATTTACACTGTAGTCAGGGTGATTATATACGGGTGTCACTAGAGGGTGCACCAGAGAAACTAACTTATTTGAAAGGGGGAAAAAGAAAGTATTAATTGTTTTAATCTTTATTCTATTTGAAAATACCAACTCCCAATTATTTTTCATGTAGTCTTGAAAATGATATCGGATAAATGACAAACACTGATTCAGCCGATTTTGATATTACTGTCCACTCTTTGAGGCCTATCAAGCGGTATGTTGGCAATGGCATCGCAAATGTTTTTATTGCGTTATTGGTGTGATGTAAATCCGCGTTAGCTTCAACATAAGACACTTCATTGTGAACGAGTTACTGTCTGGTTATCGATATTGTAAAGGAATAATTGGTCCCTATTTTTTATTTAAAACGAACGTGTAGTTACCGTGCATGGAATGGCAACATGATTGAGGTGATCTCCAATGGCCGACACGCTCTCCAGATTTGACCTTATGCGATTTCTTTTTATTGGGTTATTTGAAATCCCTGATTATTACCATCGACTACGAATCATATCATACTCAAAAAGAACATTCGTGACGCCATTGCCAATATACCGATTGATATGCTACAAAGAGTGGACACTAATTTCAAAACCGACTTAATCAGTGTATGCGAAATGATGGTTGCCACTTATCCCATGTCACTTTTAAGATTGCATGGAAAAATTGATAGTTTGCATTCTCAAATAGGATAAAATATTAAACAGTTACCTTGAGTACTTTTGTCTTTATTGACCTTTTAAATAAGTAAGTTTCTCTGGTGCACCCTGTAAAATGATATAATACAAAATACTAAGCTTAGTCTTTTATGCAGTGACGTCATGAGATAAATAATTAATTTCTTTTACACTTATAATATATGAAAAACTATCTCCGTGTTGAAACATCAAATTATTATTTGCGGATGAATGTTTTAAAAGCGAAATATTTATAAAACTCAAAAATTGGCATTGCAATTCTACATGAATTACTTATCTAAATTAAAGGGAGTCATATTATTAGACAACACTGTATATTTGAAGCTTATATTTTTTGTTACAAGTTAAAAATAAAAAAAAAATATAATGGCAGGAAACAAATTTCATGGCTCAATCAATACATTATACTGTAAGACATGGCTTCCTTCATAAAACAAAGTAGGATTTCATAACGAATCACAGTCCTATTTTGGAGTTTCCAGACACATTTTACATTTTATAATATTTAATAACGATTTGACTCGATTAAACCGTCCAAAGTTATTTAATTAATAATCTCTAAATATTCCTCAATAGATTACGTTTATCAAAAATAAGCTTATAAGAGACTAATTATTAGTGACGTCACTGTATTACAGTTATGTAGCCTATTTTTAGCATTTTTAGATTACAATAATATATATATTTAGGCGCTTTCATAGTTGTAGACAGTTAGTTCCATGTTTATTCTCTCTGTGATCTATGTTAATCTAAAATATTTTACAATTCGTATGGATGAATAGAATAAACAATCAAAAGTTACAGCCTTTAATGACTTGAGCAATAACGAACAATGTTTATGAATATGAACCTTTATTTGATTAATGATTCAAATAATCGGAATTTCTTCATACCAATTGATTAAAAAATACTTCAGCAAGGAGTAATAATAAGTAACCCTTACTTCCCCCAAAATATAAAATATCAATTCCAGTTCTTACATGACGACATTAAAATGATACCCGTGGGAATCCCTTGGATCAACTGATCATGGACCAGGTTTGTGCAAAGTTCCTTGAGTGAACCTTTTTGAAAACAGCCACCTTGAGGGAGTAATAAAACCCGCCAGGGAAACCCCATAGATCCAAACAAAGGCGTAGTATCCCCTAGAATTCCGAGCATAGGCCGCAAATAAGGCCTGGGATAGTCCTCCGGTAAGGAGGCAGGACTGACAGATAATATGAATGGGACACGAACACACTTGATCCTCTCTCCCGAGAAGTTGAAGATCATAGCCCCACAAGGCAGGACCCTAGGAGCATTCCCAGCCCCAAATTTATTTGAAAGAGTAAGAGATCCCTTGGGGAGAACCCATCTTTCTTCCATCAAAAACGAGAAGGAGAAGGGGTGGTAGGAGGCCAGCGTAGGAAATGGCCGCCGAAAATAAGAGGATTTGTACGTTTTTACTTCTTTTCAACAATAATGAGAAGTCAAAGATGGGACTGGCTTCTGCTGAGCTCTTGCACTTGTCCTTGAAGACCTTTCGGCTCTTGAGATGTAGAATTGCACGCCTCTGAGGATGATACATGGAGGCGGAGCGGAAAAATGCTCCGAGTATAAACGTCGAAGCAACAAGGGCAGTGATGATCTGAAGACCAATCCTCCAACTGTACACTCTGAAAAACATAAACATGGGTTAATTTTTATTGAGATAAATAAGATAAAATAATGAATTGAAAAATCTTAAAACTT
>CP045896.1:8197926-8225496 GCA_013387185.1 Caligus rogercresseyi
AACACGGTTAAGGGGATGGGGTGTTGGAAGCGGCGTCTTAAAGATGCCTTTTGAGAGAACCGGTCTGCTGGTAGGAGATGATGTCGTTGATATTCATATCAAGACTTTTCAACAACAAAAAAACCTTTGTGCATGGTACATTTAAAATTAGTATATAAATAAATCTTTAAAAAAAACATACATAAAAACTTAAGTATCATCTAGAATTTAAAATAAACATATCACAAAACATTAAAACAAAATAAAACAATACCATGAATAAACTCGTCGGATCAATAAATAGTCTAATAAAACTTTAACATCCTCTTAAAATTTTAAAATGGCTGTAAGACTTCGTTGGGAAATACTTAATTTCTTTTGACGCAAAAGTCCAAGAGTCATTAAAAGGAGAAGGAATTTTTAGAGAAAGAGCTCCATATCTGGCAGCAGCTGCTAAAATGATTGCTCGAAGATCTTCGGAACTTAAAAAGTCGCCGCTGGTCAGTTTGCTTGCTATTCGGGCTTTCGCATTTAATATAGCAAACTCGATTGCTTTGAGACAACGGATTGGTTGGACTTCCTCTTGGTTAGTCCAAACAACACAACTGCTTTAATTATATTTCTTTGGACCTCTCCATTCCTTTCACGTTCAAAACAAGAATCGTTTAAGAACGGAGACAAAAGGACAGTCTACAAAGGCGTGTAGCGTGTTGTTATTCAACTTGCCACAGTCTTTGCAGTGGTGTTGAATATTATACAGTTGGAAGAGATCTGCAGTGGAGACGTGAATTTTCTTCCATATTGTATTCCCATGAGAGACCGTTCTATTCTCAATGCCCAACTGTCGGGAGTTTGAGCAGCCTTAGATAATTCTGTTATTTTTTAACCTCACCGTGACTACTCGGGAGCGTCATTTTTAAATGCCAGGGACATGGCATCAAATGCATTTTTGCTGCCCTTAATAGTGGGTATTTAAATCTCCATCTTTGAATGGGTGTGCATGATGAGACGAATTTATAGACAAAGTGCCGTTAGCAATAGCCCAATCCTCAAGTTTATTGGACTCTCATATTCTTGAAGAAGAATGGCCTATGGGCATTTTGGCGAATGATGTCCACAGTTGAGTCACTGTTATAAATAGGGACGCAACTCCAAACAATTCTTTGAGCCGCTGCCCATACTTCAGAGAGTGTCCTGGTAACATTGTTTGTAAGGTCTGTACCAAACATTATCTATTAAATAGATCGCTATGTGAGACAGAGTCCTCCATTCTTTTTCTGGAAACTTTGCCAAGTTGATAATATTTTTATATATTTTTGGGTAAGATTGTTGAAAGTTTTGTCAATCCTCCCCGATAAGGAACCTCGGCCGCTTATAGCTTCAATGTATCTCTTATGAAAGAGAACAGAGAGCCATTTTTTTCTTCTTGTATAGCATTTTCAGTTATCAAGGGGGATACAGTGGCTTTGTACAAAACAATTGGGACGACCTGAGTATTGTAAAGATCAATCCTTTTCTGTAAATTAAACCCCCGCCATATGTTGATACGGTTGTTTACCCAAGAGGATATTTTGGCCCAGTTGTTGATGTGTATTCCTTCGGATCCCCACTCAATTCTAGTATAGAAACTTTCCTTTTTACTTGGCATCCAGCTATACTTTTTTCTTCCAAGGGATCCCATGCCCTATAGGAAGAATGAATGTTTTAGAGCGATTCAGCTCCAACCCAGATCTCTCTTGAATTTTTCAAAAGCATAAGTATGACCTCGATTCTCTTAATGAGCTGGTTCTCTGAGTTTGCTTCTACAGTTAGTGTGACATCGTCTGCGTAAAGATCGACAAGATGTCTTTCTTCTGCAAATTTAACGCCAAAACCACTGTATTTGCGAGTCAATAAGACCACTAATTCTTCTATAGCTGCCACGAAAAGAAGAGGAGCAGAAGGGCAGCCCTGGCGACAGCTCTTTTTTAGGGCGATTGACTGGCTTTCTTGATCTCCAATCGAGATCACTGAAGATCCATTGAACAAGAGCGCTCGAACTGGATTGAAGAAGTACTTTGGGAGCAAACGTTTTACTGCTCGAAGAATCTGCACGTGAGAAATGGAATCAAACGCCTTTCTAAAATCTATACCTATAACAGCTCCAAATGTTTTTTTCTCCCTCACAGCCTCAATAGCCGCTTGAATATTGCGAGAAACGTCAGCTATATTCCTATGTTTAAAAAAACCCTTCTGAGGCACCCCTATATTTTGCTCAACTCCGGTTCCATTTTTTGGGCAAAATACCCGAAAGAATTCTTAAGAATAGTTGAGGATTGTAATTGGCCTCCAGTGGTTGAAGTTCGTTCCGTTTCCTTATGGGAACAAGAACAATTCTTCCCTCCGTAATGTGTTTAGGAAGTCTACCCCTCGCCTCCATTAACTCTCCAATCGAAGAAGGAAAGGAGCTACTTCATTCGGAAAGAGAGTATAAATTCTCCTACTATTCCATCAATACCGGAGGCTTCTTATCTTTTAATTTTTCTTAATATAAGAAATGATGCAGTCTTGAGTGAAGATTCTGCATTTACGAAGCTCTTTTTTTTTGGAAGTCAATCCTGTCGGCTTAACCACTTCCCGAAAGCGGTTATAGAAGTTTTTTTATAATATAATATTTTATATAATTTATAAACATCTAAAAAATAAAGGAGAAAAAAAAACATAGATGGAGGTTTGGTGCTTCCAATTGATGTAGCCATTTTTCTCGCACTATTTCTCTTTGTTTTGGCCGGAGAGGATAGAAATGACATTGCTAGGGCTATATCAATGTTTTCGTTCGTGTCTGAATATGAGACAAAGTTGAAGATGTCAAACGTTTAAGCCCAATAAAAGTTGCGGCTTGGTAAAGGAAATGATCTTTGGTAAATGACCCTTTTCATTTTACGACCTAATATCTCTTTAATTATACATTATTCAGGAAAAAAATGGAGGATTTGGTGTGAACTTTGGGTCTACTTAGCACATTTTAATTTATATGCTGACGATGTAACCCTAATGATTGAAGCGAATGAATTATGAAGAACAATTAATTAGGAGAATTGAAATAATTTTGGGTCACTTCAAAAATTGAAAAAAGGTCTGGGCTGAAGGTAAACAAACAAAAAGCTTTTCTTCTTCCCTTAGGCAAGTGGCACCTGTAAATGACTTGATCGTCACGGGTTGCTCTGTTAAACAAAGTGTTGCAAAGTCTTAGGAATTACTTGGGAAGGAACGGGTGCATCGGAATCGAATTGGCTGAATGTGAAAAATCTCAACAATCGATAGATCCCACTTTGGAGAAATAAAAACCTCCAAAAGAGGATGGCCTCTATATCACATCATTGTCCCCGCAATTATTTTTAAAGTAATTTATATACCTGGTTAGCGGAGCAAGCCATAATGGACGAAGAATTTTGTTGAACAAGTTATTCCATCAGAGCTATATGAAGGCCTTGAAAAGACCAGATACAACCTAGAAGATGTCTAAGTTTTTTTTTTCAAAGTTACCCAATTTTTTAATTGATATTTCAACGCATCCCGATGATGAATGGCGTTCATTTTTACAACAAGCCCTGCTTTTATTGGTTAATGCTAGGACAGATTTTACAAATGAAAATATATCCGCTTTTGGCAGCTATTCAACGATTTGTATAAAATATCGTGCTGTATTTGTGGCGCGTGTTAGTTTTACGCCCAACCATTTTTCAGTCACTGGTTCTATACTAAGACACCTACGACCTCGGAAAGTTAATTTTGGTCCGTTTAAAAATATACAGGTACTTTTCTTTTCATATATAAATTAACATATACTTTCATCAAAACTTTTTTTGCATATGGTTTATTTATTTTTTCGATAAAAATGTAAAAAAACAGAGCTCGCAAAATAGCATATCACAAATGTATTGACATGGTGTATTATACAACCTACACGTTGCATTCTTAAGCATCGTTTCTATGATATCCACTATAGTTAATGTTCCAGACATTCTGCATTTCTTGCAAGTTAGCAAATTTGCTGTTATTGCATGATGTTACCCAAGGAAGTACACTACAAACAAAATACAAATTTACATTCTCCTCTGAAATTATTGCTCTAAGGGAAACAACAAACACATACTACTCCATTTCTTGATATTGAACAATATCAAACGAAATGGAAGTGGACGGCCAAGTTGTTCTTTCAGGATTCTTAATCGGAGAGGTGTATTGTTCTTTAAACGGTAAAAAAGCGAATTTATAATATTTTTTCCATTATTTATTAGGTATATCTAACAACAAAATATTTACACAAAGTCCTTAGCTAATGTGTAGTAAAAACATAAATAAACATGGTATTAATTTTGTTTTGCTCTGGGAGTAGAAAATATCCAATAAAATATCGTATAATATAGAATACAATAACTTCACTTTAAACTCAAATCACTATCAACTTAACAATTATTATATAATTTAAGATTCCATTCATTCATGTGAAAAAAATAAAACACAGAAATATGTACAAGGCAAAAATTTATTATTGTTTAGCTTCTTCTAAAAACTTTAAGTTCCTTGATTATTTTTGCAATATGTTGTGGAAAATGACGGGAAATAATACAATTCCTTTGAGGCGGAGGCAGGAATCGCCATGTAAACTAATTTTATTAATTATAAACAAAATTTTATTTTACCATGACAAAGATAAAAAAGTAGAAAATAAATAAATATATTGAGCGACTTCAATTTAAAAATCATATGTTAGACAGATTAATATATGCTATAATACTTTCTTATCGCCAAAAGGATATAATTCAGTGCAGCGAAATATATAAAAGTAAATAAACCATTCGGACGTTTAAACTCTAATATTCTTCTAGAAAACAACATTAGCTTGGTCTTACTGCTGCAGAAAGTGGTATTCCTATTTTCAGCCCATTGCAGTAGTTTGTCAAGAGCTTCTTGCTGATAGGCTATCTCACACAAAGAGCAAGATCATCCGCGTAGGCCACTTTATGTATAGGTTTACCAATAAGATCTACTGCTTCCTGGAAGGCAAGATTCCAAGCCAGCGGGGAAAGGATACTTCCCTGAGGGCAGCCTCTCGTGGGTATCACGGACAGTTCTTCACTGCCAAGTCTTGCAGTTACAATTCTGTTTCGTAGTAGATTTTTTACCACATAATTATTCTATGGTCAGTCCTAAATTTGGTCATGGCGTCCATTATGTGATCGAAGGTTACCCTATCAAAGGCACCCTCAATGTCAAGAAATACAACAAGGGCCTCTTCTTTTGAATAGTGACTACTCTCACAGCAGCTCACAAGCCTACTTATTGCAGTGTCTATAGACTTCCCTTGGTAAACGCATACTGGTTGTCCAGATACCAATCACATTTTTCGAAGATTTTCCATTGAACCATTCGTTCGAGTATTTCAGAGACACGTTGTGAGAGTAATTGGCCTGAAGGCCCTTGGTTCACTATAGTTGGTTTTACCCTGCTTAGGGATAAATATTACTTTAGACTCCCTCCAAATTTTAGGAGTGTATCCTGTACTAAAAACAGCATTGTAAAGTGTAACTAAGCAGCTCACAATGCAGTCAGGTACATGTTTATATGCTTGGGCAGGTATTTGATCAGGACCAGGCTTTTTGTTTGATTTCAGACTTTTATTGCACTTTTGACGGATTCAGCACTGAAGTAATCTTCCAGCGGCTCTGTGATTTGAAAGCTTGATTGCTGTGCACTGCCAGCTGGATCATTTTCAATGGATTCAGGGAAGTGCTCATCAAGTAGAAGTTTCAGACTGTCCTTTTCGTTATCTTTGTTGTCCATGATACCTACACGAACATTTGTGTGATTAGCTCGTGATTTCATAAGTCGGGAGATGTCCTTTGGTCCTTCTAAAGATGTCACCCACTCTCTGAAGGCCTCCCTTTTCGCTTTAATAATCATTTTCTTATATACTTGTTTCTCGGCTTTGTAGAGGCATGATCTACCCTTCCGCTCGAGGTATTTAACCCTGCGTCTTTGCATCCGGAGATCATCATTCCACCAGGGATTTGCCTTCCTTAATATTCCAGATCTAACATTGCAAGAGCTTTTTAATGCCCCCAGTAGCTCAGTTGCTATGTTATTGGCTTCTATGTCAATGTCATTATCACATAGATAACGAAACTGTCTACTTGGTTGTGATGATGATAAATGATCTCTGAAGGAAACCCAATTGACGCTCCGGTAGTTAATGTCATCTGTGAGGTATCTTGCTGCATTGACATGAAATACACAAAATCTGTGATCTGAACCTGAGAAGTCGTCAATCGTTTTCCATGATGAAACAAGGGACTGACTCCATGGATTTGTGAGAGTCAGATCAATGATTGATTCTCCCATTCCACCGACGAATGTAGGGATACATCCCACATTCTGAAGACTGAGATTAAAGTTGGCCATGAATTCTTCCAGTTTCTCACCGCGTGGGTTTGTTAATTTGTCTCTCCACAGGGTACTTCTGGCATTAAAGTCACCGCAGATGAGAAGAGCTTTATGATTTGAATTACAATATTCAACTAGGGGTGCAATCAAAGCACAAGAGTCCTCTTTTGTGAAAATAACTCCCTCAACTAAGATCATTGTTTAATAAAAACTTTTTCGGTTGACTGCTTATACAGTGTAATAAAATACACTAATTATATACAGAAACAAACTATTCAAGTTGCGTACATTTGATGTAGTTTTTATTTTTTGAACAAACCACGAGGTCCTCCGAGGAGAACTTTGGGATTTGAGATATTATAATATCAGACGACACAAAAATTGCCGCCCTCGGCTTAGGTTTATCACAAACGAAGCCAGACAATCCTCGGACGTTAGCCAGACCAGTTCCACCTCTTTTCAGAGGGGGCTCAGTGACAAGAAAGAGGCAGCTTTCACTGCCGAGGGACCTCCGACTAAGCTCTGTCAGGCATGTCAATCGTTTTCCCATATTTATTTGAGTACACTTTATACAACTATAGCTTAAACCATTTTTTATTGTGTATTTGTGTCGTTATTGATTCCTCCAATACCATTTAATAGGGAGTAAGTTTTTCTGCGTAGTATGTGGCATGCAGTCTTGCTTGAATCGTAGGACTGAGCATCGGGTTGATGAAAGTATTCATTTTAAAGGAAAAATTGTTGTATTTTAACTGGTTACAGCCTTTTTTGAGTTTGTGAAGAGGGTAAACAGGATTAGTGCGATCATGATCATTAGAGTACAGGAGATGAGAAGTTAAAAAGTATTTACAATTTTTAGTTATTTAATCTTGTGGAGTGGAAGTAGACTCTAGCTCATTCAAGTCACAGTCTCTTGTTCTTTTGCTGTTCTCTGTCTCTGGGCTACTAAGGAATCTTTTACTCTTCTTAGGCTCTAAAACAGATGTTGTTTTCTTTGTTGGGATTGCACTACCTTTGGACATAGTAACCTTCGTCCAGTCATCCCTCAATGAAGGTGTTTTTGTCCTTTAGGAATTGAATATGCTTCCTTTGAAGGTCCTTCGCATACTGAATTAGAAATAGGTTTAACTGCCTTATTGCTAGTTGTGGTAGGTTGGGCGGATGAAAAACTTCCCAAGGAGTGTTCTTCACTCTGTTTCTCAGATTCTATTTCCTCTTCTTCTTCCTGACGGGCAACTTCCTCTGTTGCTTTCTTCTCTTCCTCACCAGAGATCCTTACTGGAAGACGAAGCCCTTCTCTAAAGTTCTTTTCGAAATCCATATAGCTAACTTTGCTAGAGGATTAGTATTTGATCTTTGTATGTCCGAATTGGAGACACCTGTAGCATTGTACTTGTTGTAAAGTCGATATAAGTTCTACTTTACGTCCTCTAACTGGAATAACCATAGGGAGTTTTTTATTAGGTTTTATGCGAAATTTAACCCTTCCGGACATGATGGTGCTGAATACTTTTGCGAATGATTTGTCCACGCATCCCTCTGCCGAAGCCGTATGGGGTACACTTTCAAACCCTCCAACCACCTCTCCAAATTATTCCATTATTCCTTTAGGGCTGCCAGGTTTACCTCCGAACCATTTTTTATTTCAACTTCAATGGGTTTTTGTAAAAATCCTGCATTTTCAAGGCCCCTGATGCTGAAATTTACTCCATGATCTATTTCGACAGGTCCCTCAAGAGTCTCAAACTGAGAAACGACATTCAAGGGCTTTTTAAATTCAATTATTATGTATCCTGCCCCGCTTCTACAATAATTAATTCGTAGAATCTCTTCTCTTCTAAATTTAAGTGTTTGAAATAGACATTGGTAGTGAGACATCTTTGGTGTGAAACCTCTCAAACTTTTCCCCTCTTTGTCTTTCCAGTCAATGAAGATTTTTTTTCATGAAGGGTTACTACTTAAAATCCCAGACTGGGGTTTGTAAGCCTTAGTAATACTGGAGTATGTTACTTCTTGTGATATTTTTTTCATTTTCTTCCTTTCATCACGACGCAGCACAGTGTTAGTTTCTTGAACGCACTCCTTTCCTACTCCAGGCATATTGCACAATTTGTTTACTTCTAGGCCGTGCAGTGCTAGAACGCACTCTTTTTCATTCTCCTCCCTCATGCAATCCTCTTCTTCACAATCCTCTCGCGCGTACTCTTTCCCACGCGTTTTTCTTTCTCTTCTTTTCCTGAGATGACCTTAGTCAGACATCTTTCAGGGGCTGTGGCCGGTCAGGCGGTTTTTCAGGAGGAAGCTCTGCCATATTGTTGTTTTATATTTATTACAGAAGCTTACCTCGAACTTTGTAGCTTTATGACAATGACATGTATAACGCAACGTCACAACTCTCGAATATCGAACTTTGTAGCTGGAGGACTATTACGTAGGTAATGCAACGTCACAACTCTCGGATCTTAGAGGAAATCAGGCCTTCAGCAAAATCCAAAATATGGTTCTCCTGTGCCACTCGACACCCACGGGGTATCCTATGAAGATATTCGTCCAAATATCTAATCGTAGACGACCACTGAATCTTTTAAAGTCACTGTAACACCTTTAAATTTATTTTTTTAAATCACAAAAATAAACAACGTCAGGCTATACATAATCCTCTTTTTTCTGTACAAGAAATGCTCCATGTTCTAGGCTTCTCTCATGAGCAGACCCGTCCTGACCGAGATCAATTCGTAAAGATCATTGGTCAGATATCAGAAGGGATTCTATCAGCGACTACTTCCGAAGCACCAAGCCGGATCCACAGAACGGCCCCCAGTTTGTGACCCAAAGTCTTCTCAAAAATCCTTGACAATTGTGTATCTCGGTTTTAAAACAGAAACATTTGGAATGTCCTACGACTTTGGATCAATTATGCACTACGGCTTGAAATAGTAAGTGGATAATGAAATTCGTTATATTTGTATTAACTATCCTTATCCACTAATCCTAGTTTCACCACCACCGGGAGAGATACAATGTCTGTTCGCGCCGAGGTCCCCATTGGAATCAAAATTGGAAATCGAGATGGAATGACTTAGATGCTCAAAAGGCGCAAGCCAAATACGGCTGCAACGGACGAACAACTACACTAGAAAGCCCAGCGTCGGTAAGTACTAATAAACCATAACAAATAAATAACTTTACCAAAATAATGACCATGGTTTTTATAGAGTGCAGGGATAGGTATGTCCAATGCAAACAATATTCATTTCTCTGTGGATCGCATAAGCAGATGACTCAAGGTTGTCAAGTAACTTGCAGGCTTGTAAAGGTAAAAAAATAGGTGTTTTGCTTATTATAAAAATAAACCAACCTTTTTATCAACAGAATGCTACGATAAGTATACTGACTGCCCAGAACTGAGGCATCTGTGTGGAGGAAATGACGACATTGACAATAAGTGTCACTTATCTTGCGGAACTTGTGAGATACTAAACTCATTTGACAATTCGTGTGCTAATAATTTAACTTGTTTTTTAGGCTAATGGATCTTCTCTCAAGGACATATGTCTACAGATTTATTGTAGTATGAAAGCCAGCTTATTAACAGAATATAATTTCTTTGATGCACCCCATTCCTTAATTCTTATTTTGATTAAGTACTCTGACTAAGAATGCATTTTCTGGAGGGGAATAATTAATGTAAAATATGATTTTAATGTATTATTCATCAGAATCTGAAGCTAAAACTCTAAATATATAGGTTATGTTGGGAATTGAAATTTGATTATCGGTTATTTACGGCTTAACATATCTAATACTAATTTATAATTTACATAACTAATAATATCAATTCATCTTAATGTAAAAATCGTTTGTTTTAAAGTCAGATTGTCAATGTTATTTTTGCAAAAGTTTTTTAAAACCAAGAACTTATATATACAATAGGGATGCAAGTTATCGATAATATATTAATCGTTAGTTGTTTCACTTAATCGAGTTATCGATTAATCGTTAACCAGCGCAACGATTAAGGAACCAGTTTATCTTGTGGATTTTTTTTTGTTTTGGGGGGGGGGGGGTAAGTTCATCTTTATTTTATAGAAAAAAATCTTTGACGTCACGGGCTAATAATTCTCTAAAGAAGTTTTTTCTAATTTGTCGACTTTCATAGAGATAAAATATATATCTCTATGCTTTCAATACTAAATATGATTCCAAAGACGTCTCTTTGCATTTTTCCACGTCCAAACGTGAGGAGTTATTTGAAAGAAAGAACTTATGAGAATATTGAATACAAAAACGGATTTAAAAGCGGTAAAGATGTTGAAGTTCATTAACTCAAAATAGAGGGCGCGATCTATCGATTAATTGCAACTTATAAACTTTAATCGTTTAAATCTTGTCGATTATTAATCGTTAGTCGATTAACTTTTTGCATCCCTAATATACAAGTATTAATGTTTCTTCAGAGGTTTTTGTGGGATTACATGAGAATTGAAGTTTTCTTCAAATAAAGAATTAAGGTTGCATAAAATGAATAATACATTTTTTAAATATTTTTTAACCTCTAGTAAAGAAACTCAATTTTCTTATATTTATGTAATTCAAGAATAAGTAATGTTTTAATCTCGCCATATTTGTTAAGAGGAGGTGTGTACAATTAAGGTTCCTATTTGTGGGAAATTATCCATGTATTTGTTCCTATCTTATAAGGAGGGGTTTTAATTGTATAAAATATAAATGCACGTGGCAAAAGAACCCTGTAACCAAGAAGACAAGTTCATCAACTTTAACTAGGGCATTTCAATTTTCATAAATTGAAGCCCAGCACTATGAAAACACAACCGAGAGCATACAAATGGAGCTTTTTAAATTTATTTTACATATTAATTCATTAGGAAATGTATGTTCAATATAGTAATGGGCAAAGCGACTCTTAAAAAGATTTGAATTTTTGAATTTCGTGCAATTAGAATAACGGTTTCTGATTTGTGAAAAGAAACTTTTAGATCAATTATTATCAATCATTTCAAATGTTTGTGCAATCTTGAACGAATCACTCACAAACGACACATCTCTACCTAAAAACCGAACAATTAGATTTAAAGCATAAACTCCTCTGGATAGCTTAGAGTGATATTTTGATAGATCTACTTTTAAATTAACGCATTATAAATTGTTGAATACTCTTTAAGCCCTTCTCATTACATTGAAACAGTGCTATTCACTTGAGTAAAATGTCGTAGATTTAGAAAGGTTTCCCACCTTTTTTGCCACAATCAGAGGATCGTTTGGATTGGAAAACCAAGATATTGCAATCCTCAATTATTGACATCATTCATTTAAACTATGTTAAAAATATTTTTTAAGAATTTGGATGTTCCACTAAAACGGGTACATATTGCTATATTATCAAATCAGTTCTCTCTACATGTTATACCAGAAGAGTGAATTTTCAACGAGGAAAGTTTTCTTTCAGTGAAAAGAGCGGCAAAAAATCATCTTGTCCCGTCCCATGGCACGTGAGGATGAACTTTGAGTCCAATGCAAGTGAGGAAGTGGACAAAATGCAGATCTCTATTTGAAAGAATTAAATTATCTGAGTGTTGGAAGAGAAGAATTTATCCTCTATGTCTTTAATTGTTTCCGGAAAGCGATTTACGACACAATTCCAAATATCCTCTCGATCCTTGTTCTTTTATACTCCATGTAAGGATTGCGGAAAGATTTTAATCCAAATATTCATGCATTTTTGTTGTCCCTTCCTTAAGATTTGAGAGGATACATATATAAAAATAATATAAATAATATAAAAGACGAACATATTGCTCCTAACTTCTCTTCGGTCTTTCTACTTCGAATCTTCACAAAGCTTCTCTAGACGAGAGCTATGGAATTATTCTCTCCAGCTGTTAAAGCTAGTGGCGGAGCACTTAGCCACGTGGATCTCATCAGGGAATACGAAATAGGGTGAATCTTAATATCTGGGATAGTCGGTATTCGGCCATCAGCATCAAGATTCCATAGAGAGCGGTGGAAGCTTGCTGGAGAGGTGGTGAAGTTCTCCCCATCCTGCTATGTGAATGCAACGAAGGACGTCAAAATGTTTTTTACGTTTTTACAGAAAATTGGGATTTTTATCGTTTTAATTCGTTTATTTTATAATTTGTTGTGTTTTCTTGTGGGATGTATTACCGTTGTTTTATATTTTGTTATTAATGTGAGATGACTGTTTTGTGTTAAACTTTAAACTAAAATGGTTATTAATATATAGTACTATATGCAATAACACAAAATATCAATGTCAAAAAAAATAAGTTTTTTTTCATTCCTCGTATAGTCTATCAAGGAAATTAAACTTGGCTGCTTCATATGTACAAGTGCTCTCAAAGTGAACACGTGGCACTTCATCCCAATAGCTAATACTAGTCCATGTAAGCTTAAGTCTTTAAACATCAATATAAAAAAAACTGGATTTGTTTTTGTGTCTTCTAGAATATACCACTTTATCGAAACCAGTATTGCACGGTGTTGACCTATCTGAGAGCTATTGTCTTTATTCATAGAAATGCATTTACAAGTGCATAAAATTTGAAATGTTTAAAACAAATCTCTAAGGACAGTCTTCAGGACACCTCCTTCAAGTTGTCTTATTTTTATCCTTGTAAATGGGCATTCATTAATAAGGTAAAAAGGTGCTCCTCGTCGATTTTGAAAAGCTGGCAAGTCGTGTTCTCTATAATTTAAATAATTTGTTAAGAAATCAAATATTGTTATACATAAAACTATCTATTAATAAATTCTACCGACATATTCATACAAAACTTTCAAAAATATCTCCCGCTTATAAATTTTTTGTCAATCGGTAGTTAGACTTTTATCAAAATCTTGATTTCTCGAAAAGGAATTACAACTCTCCGAAAGGTAAAGGATTTTTTATCGACTGATTAAACACAGTTTGCTAAAGACTGCCGAAGCTGGTAGGATATTTTTCTGTCGAATCAAGTATTATTGTTTATCTCTCTTAGATATTGTAATTATGTATTAGGTGTTCCATAAATAATGAGGTAGGTTAGCTATCTCGAAAAGTTCACACGCTATCTAAAAAAATTTAACAGGAGCGTTCTTATCGCATATTTTTGCATGGAACAAACTGTAAGGCGCCACTCAGCTTAGTATATAAGGTGAGTAATCGCGCATTTCTATCATTCATTCTACTCGTCGCTAAAAATGGAGACACCCGACTTTCGCTCCTACTTCTTGATCCGGATCAAGCTCGCCAGGACAGTCAACGAGATCCACGGGGACCTGCTCTCTACCTTCCCTGACTCCTGCCATGGCCTCTCCACCCTCCAAAGATGGCACACTGAGTTCCATAATTTTGTTTTGCCATGGAGAAGAAGACCGTCCAGGACGTCCCGGGAGACGAGCACAGAGGAGGATGTGGCCCATGGGAAGCGCCTTGTCGAGGAAAACCCCCGGATGACCACTAAACATGTTGCTGCAGAGGTGTCCTACCATGTACAACTGTTTTCAGGCTTCTGACGGAGGATCTAGGGCTCCGAAACCTCCTCAGCGTGCTCGTCCTCACCAGCTCTCTGAAGCAAACAAGACGCAGCGAGTGAAGTGCTGTCAGGACCTCCTGAAGCTGTTCCAGGACCACGAGGAGGACTTTTGGGGGTCTCATATGTTAGTCCAGGTTCTACTGGGATTCGGCGGAGCGGAGGCAAGTCTGGGCGGAGCCCACGGGGGCCCGGTTCTCGGTCTGTGAAACAAGCAGCGAGGAAGACGATAATTCTGATGGGGTTCACCTGCAAGCCGAGGCGGGTATCGATCACTGCACTACCTGCCGGGACCACAGCCGACCGGAACACCATTATAGAGTACCTGAGGACGACTGGGAAGCGCTTTCTCAGCATAAAAAAGGACAAGATCCGCCTGAAAGATTGTCTCCTCATGTGGGACAATGCACGTCCCCACACTGCCACCGATACCAGGGAGTTCCTGACCGGAGGGACGTGGAACGGTGACAAACAAGTCACCAGGGGGCCACGAGGAGGCTACACTCGCCGTTCAGCGGGCGATGAGGAGGGTCAGTGAAGACGAGCTCTACGACCAACTCAGGAAGCTCCGGGGACACTGCCACGACGTCATTGCAGTCGGAGGGGATTATGTGTACTGATTGAGAAGTTTTTTGTTGATCTGATTAAAATTTTGAGTTTTAATTGGTCGACCTCATTATTTATGGAACAACCTAATATATCAAAATCTCTATCAGAGTCCGGGGTTGTAATAAAACCCCCAAATAAGGCCTGGAAGTCATTACAATAAACTATGACACAAATAGACGCACTTTTTATTTTCTATAGAATACTTTCACATTATATGTATATTTACATGACGGATAAAAGAGTCTTTTCTTATGTCATGAATGAAAAATACGAGGAAATGATTTTCCATTCCGCAAACAACAATTAATTTTATTTGCTAGTCGCTGGAGGAATGTTACTACTGTATTTTAATATAAAATATCCTTCTTAGCTTTTTATGATAATGGAAAATAAATAAATAAATATAGATGTGTGCTTTAGATTATTGCAGAACAAATATTGAATAGGATATCTGATATTGGAAGGCATTTAATGTTTATCTTAAAATATATGTTTGAACTTACTTTAGATTTTATGGATTTTTTTGGTTATTTGCTTTTGTTTTGTTTATATAACGACCGGAGTACTAATTGGTGATCTCTTAATTTCGAATTGAAAATATAAAATGACTTCATAAAAAGGAGTATATATATATATATATATATATATATATATATATAAAAGGAATAACAAAATAATTTTTAAATATTATTCATAATTGGATAATTTATTACAAATTAAAGCCAAGACAATTTCCAATCTGCCACTTTTATATTATCGTCTTCTCCAGGGTAAAGCTCCCATTATTAAAGTCTTTTCTCCATCTTATGACAGTAGAGACACCATCAGGTATCAGGTAAGGTACAGATAAGTTTGTGAGGACTTTGCTGACTGTCTTACCGAGCTTTTACCGGATCAAGAGCAAAAATAAGGTGTCTCTCGATATAAATTGTACAATTTTCAACTATTTATACCACATGTGTGAACTTACTCAGACTCTTCGAGTAGAAAAATAGGTGATAAAAATGATGCCCGTGGAATTTTTACTTTTTTACTTTTTGAGATAACGAGCCAGGTTCACATTGAATAGTACACCTCAATATTTCTGCAGATGCTTTCAAATTAATATTTTAAGTTACAATGCTTATTTGTATACTTTTACTAAAATATTCTTAAAATGAATAATGAAGACCTCTGTTGCCAAAAAAATAATGTTATAAAACTTTTAAAATATTAACATAACACTATTATATATTTATATGCAATATATCATTAATTGCTAGATAAGAGATTGAAAAAATACTTAATGTGGTAAAAACGAGTATATTAAAATGTACCTATAAAATTATTAAAGCACCGACAACTTTCAATTAAGAGTTTCTAATATTTGCTCCAGCTGTTTTAAAATTAAAATGTTAATACACTTTTAAAAGATTAACTCAGCACATATGTATCTCAAGTACTCATTTCCCAAGGGAACCATAGTTTGCCTAAGTGCATTTGTGAATACATTTTTGACTAAGCACTAATTGCATTAATGCAGAGGTGTGTTTTCAATTTATTAATGGAGCATTATTATGCAACCCACTGTTTAACAAATAATCATATGACTTAATATTAACAAGTATTTTTTCCGCCAATTAGTATTATAGTGGAGCAAATGTATTTTTTATTTTATGATAGTAATTTGCTGAAAGTAATAGTGAACATACAAATAATATTGGTTGAACTGAGTTATGTTACAAATATGTAATGCTTGATGGTTTACAAATAAAAGAATTGCGCGAGTAAAGTATCATTTATATTATTTTGTGTACAGCTTTTCATTCATTAAGTGATAACTTGTGATCAAATAATGTAATCCAGATAAATTAAATCTAAAATAAACTTATCGAAATATGTTAAAAATACATGGTTATATTTTTTTGTTGCATGAAATAGAACTGTATTTATAATATTCAAAGAGGCATATTTAAACCAAAGAATTGTTTAGAATTTCAGTAAAATAAGGAGGAAGGACCTTTTGTGCTTCTAAATTTATAAATATAGAATTGCATTTTTGCTGTAATAAAATCGATTTTGCCTTCACTCGAGTCAAACAAAATTTCTCTCTCACTCTCTTTCTCTCTCTATATATATATATATGTATATATATATATATATATATATATATATATATATATATATATATATATATATATATATATATATATATATATATATATATATATATATATATATATATAATATATATATGCAACCATCCTTATCTGCCTTTGGAACTGAAACATGTCAATCTATTCTTGATATGTTTATTGCAAAGATGGATTCCTCACCTTATCAATTCCCAAGGACTAAATATCAAATTGAAATATGTAAAGTGTACTGTTACAAGTACGGAATATACAACATTGAACTAATCAAATTATGGAATGGGAAGAGTTCAAGGTTTATTTCCTCAATTGTTATTGTTTGATCAGAAGGTTTTCCCCAAAAAAATATCTTTGATGTATTTATTTTCTTTGGGAATAAAGTAAACTTGATTATCATTTATAAATAGCATTGTTCAATTGTCGAAGGATTTCTATAAATGCGTTCAAATCAAAAAAGGAATAATGGGGTGCTTTATCTTTAATCAACTTAATCATTTAAATATCCGTGAGTAGAAAGGTTAACATATGAAAAATATATAAATATGGTTATATATATATATATTATCCACTAAAATCGGCAGTGAAAAAAAGATTGTGTGTCTTAGATTTTTGCTTTTTCTTAACTTATTTGTATTTATATTGTACATAAATTCATTTGACGGTTTTCTAATTCGTATATTATACCACTATATTTTTCAATGGCAAGATATGATTTGAATCAAAAATGGATGTGGAAACAAGAAAACCCTATAATTGCAATCTTGTGACAATCATGATATGAAGCTTTTCTTGCTTTACCATATGTAGATTATTTATTAATTGATTCAAAGATAATGAATTGGTGCAAGACGAACGAATTAAATTATATGCCACAGAAAATGGTGTCCACCTGAGACTGTTTTGAGGTATTGTGATATTTGCACACGGACCCCTAATACCAATACAGATTATGGAATTACGGATATGAAAGAGTTGAGTTCTAACCCTTCTAATCCCTTTAATCATGACGTGATCAGCGTGATTGAAGACATCTTTAAGCGTCGCATCGACAATGTCCCAAAACGACACAAATGTAGCAATATCGAACCTTACCTATGTACTTTAAAACTATATGCAATTGTTTAATTACAAATTATAGAATTTATGCTCTTTGAACATAACCAACTCATTATACCTAATTTGAGGTTGCTAAATTCAAATCTGGCATTGATTTTTCTTCATCACACCAAGTTTTTCCTCTACGGCATATGCCTTATTTGACCGAAATTTGTCTTATTTAAATCATTTTCCTTTATCAACCAATAAGTTAATGTTGTTATTTAAATAAAGTAACTACAAACAAATAGTAGTTTCGAATTACTAAGACATGGTGCAAAAGGATCTATAAAACATATCTACATACTACCGGTATAGTAATACAGTATTATTGAAGTGTTTTAAACGTAGGAATAGACTTGATGTTCACTAAAAGACAATTTTTAGTTACTATTTGGAGAAAAAATGTTGGTTCTAATTTAGCAAATGACACGTCGTTGGGACAATAGAAAAAAACCTTAATCGGTTCAAAATCGCAAAATGTTGGCAAAAGTACAGGATCCTACAAAAACGTACATACAACCCTGGATGTGGTCTCTCCTTACAAAATTATAACGGTCAAGGATGGTTGGACTCTATTTCTTTCTTCTTACACACTAGCTCTGATGAAAGCCAGAGATCAAACATCTGGAAAGGCCTATTTAAGGCTCCGTAAAAGGGTGTCCTCCATGGTTAGAAAGTTCCTACAAACCTAAATAAAGTTCCTAAAGCCAACAATGACCAAAAAGTTTTATGGGACCTGCAAGCTCAGCGTTGGGAAAGGGTCCAGGTTCCCTCCTACCTCTCCCATAATAGAGGAAATCCCTACAAAGGGAAATAGAGAAGCAGCATCAGCTATAAACCAGTTTTTCATTGACAAGGTCGATAAACTGCGGGCGAATATTCCTCTTGTTTCTGCTCCCCCCCAAAATGGCCAAGTCAAACTTTGCTGTTCTCTTTTTCTTTGCTAGCGCGGAAAAAAGGGATTTTGGCCATGAAAGGCACGGGTGCGCTAGGCCTGGATGACACTCCAGTGTCAATTATGAAGAAAGGTGCAGCGGTTCTGGCAGCACCCATTGCACATCCTATTAACCGATCACTAGCCTCTGGGATAGTTCCAGGTGGCTTTAAAACGGCGTGTTTTATTCCTAAATATAAGAGAAAGGGGAAAAGACCAACTGACCCTGCCTCTTACCGTCCAGTCTCAATATTACTTGCCCTGTCCAAAGTGCTTGAGACTGTTGTGAAACGTAACTTGGAGCCCCATGTAGCCATGAGGTGGATGCTTTACCAAATTCGCAATTTGACTTTCTTCCTGGGAGATCGTCTGCTGCGGCATTAGCTTCTGTCCATACAAAGTGGATTCGAGGGAAACAGGAGGGTAATGTGGTTGGGATTCTGCCTTTGATCTCTCTCTGTATTTGATACGGTGACAGTTGTCAGTTGTCCCAAGCTAAAGGCTATGGATATGTGTTAAGGATCGGTTTTGGAATGGTTCCCATCTTACCTATCAGACGGCCAGCAATGTGTCGATTGAAATGGTACCTTGTCCGACCTTTTGAGGGTGAAGTTTCGGGTGAGGCAGTGATCCATTTTGGGACCAAGATTCTATCTCATTATAGTGGCTGACATGACCGATTGCCTGGGTATTGGTGAGGAAGAAAACTCGGGCTACGTCGATGACACTGTCATTTGGGCCGTTACTAAGGACTTAAACCAAGTGAATGCTCAATTGGATAAGCAAGCAAAACTCTTCCTCAAATTTGCTGCTGGGAATGGTCTAGTATTAAACGCATCCTAAAACCAACTTATGGCTGGGGTACTGCCACTATCAAGACATAGCTCTGTGCTGGTAGATGGATCGTCCATCTAAAGAATAGGAGCTCTTGAATTCGAATTTGATTCCAATTTCACTACTCTTTCTCATGCAAACGAAGTGGGAAAGCAGCCAGACAAAGAGCGTCGCTCATTACAAGGCTAGCTCTCCACCTTCCCAGAGGAGAGTACTTGAAGCAACTGGCAAGAGGTCAATTGGTTGGAAAAATTAACTATTCAGCAGCTGCTGTTATTCCACCACGTCTTGAATGTGAGACTTGGGAAAGTCCGTCCTCTGCTGCGTATAATTCAGTTCAAATATCTATCAATGACGCTGTCATATCCATCACAGGAATGAAGAGGCCGGACCACATCCACATCTCTAACATTCTACGCAATGTAGTGAAGGCTATAGTTTTAGAAACTGGAAAGCGTACTGGAGCTCGGATGGAGGGTGTGGTGAAAGGAACCCCGTAGGCAAAATCATTTTTAGGCACCAAAAGATCTTGTCGATCAAAATCACTGGGCATCATCCCATGTCCCCTAAAATTTAAAGAAAAACGTTTTTCGTCTTCGCCGCCGATCGGTGGAATTCGTTTCCTCAGCTTAGGATCGCTCCCAAATGTGTATTACAGCAACGGTACTGGTAAAGGACATCGCAAAATTAGCTCCAATATGAGGACTTCTTTTGTTTCTCTTCTCTTATCAAAGTACTCTTTATTCTTTTACGTTTTTTATTATTAGTAGTAGTATTATATATAATATATATATGTATACTAATTAAAGAATTTCCTGTCGAAAAGGAAAAAGTTAGAAAATGATGTCTGAAATGTAAATTTGATGTTCTATCTTTCAATAAATATTGCTGATCCATTCATTCAGGTTTTTACCCAATTAAAAAAGAATTTCGACGGATTCGAAAATGGCAGTTACCTATTGAAACGCTCATCAATGTCAAGATATCAACGTAAATAATGTGTTTCTTAGAAATCGGCTACTCAATTATAATCAACATTTAATGTGTTTTTTTTCTTATATAATTGATATTTTTTTTTGTTCAAAAAGAGGATTTTAATTTTAACATTAAAAAAATATTCTCCATTAAGGCTCTTTCACTGGAATCGGCTGGATATTTATATTCCCTTTATAGATAAAAAGGCTGAACTATTTTATACATTCAAACTAAAAAAACACTTCAATTGTTATATATTATCCATTTCCTCCAAAGTTACATGTATTTAAAATTTTAAGAACATAATCCCCAGGAAAATAATCCCCATCGACCCTCAAAACGATTCTCCTTTTTAGAAAAGAACACTATTCTTTAACTTGTATTTTGTAGCTTTAAAAATTTATTTAAAAGTGTCATTTTTGTGACATTTTACACTATAGCTTAGATTTTACAGTAAACCTATCATGGTAGATCATTATTTCGCTATGATAAACATAAAGAAACTGTTATTTCTGTGTTCTGTAGTATAAAAAACAGTTGAAAGAACTTTAAAATACCACTATAATATTTAAGCCAACTTCCTATATACTCTGTTATATGTATCATTGCGGAAAAAAATCATATAGCACCGCGTTATTTGACTGTCCTTTAAATATAGTCTCCGTCTGAATGAACATATATATTGAAGGGCAGTTGGTAATATGTGTATATATATATATATATATATATATATATATATATATATATATATATATATATATATATATATATATATATTTATAGGCTCAGTTCTACTTTTGTATACCTCTTCCATATTTTAGGGACTCATGGTATATTTTTATTATTATTTTTAGACGGAATGGGAGAGGAATACATTGTTTTTCAAACTTGTGAGCCTTTGTAGATGCGACTCGAAGGGTGAGGAGGACTCTTTCATTTGTTGAGGAAGAGCAATCCCTGAGAGACTACCTCTTCTTGATGGACGAGTCCAGGAGACGTGTAGAAGGAGATAATTTCGATCCCGAGACTCTTCAGGATGGGAGGAAGTTAATTATCTTGCTCTCTGTGGTCTTTCTCTATCTGTTTGTTATATCTCTGCGACTCTCTTTCTGTGTCTCTCTCTCTAATTCCATCTCTCTAACTCTTCATCTTTCTTTTTCTTTTTTTCCTCTCCCATTCGGTCTAAAAATAATAAAAGTATAACATGAGGCCCTAAGATATGGAAGAGGTATTCGAAAGTAGAACTGAGCCTATAAATAGGTATATATATATATAATATATATATATATATATATATATATATATATATAGGGTATCATTTTCTCTAAATAAAAATAAAACTCATCAACCATGGCTTCAAAGTAATCATGGGTTGTCTATAACTAGTTAACTTATATTAATATCGGTTTGTTTTGCCTTTTTTTCTCTCTCTCTCTCAGAGCTCCACCCAAAGTTTCATTATTCATTAATATGTACATATATGTTCGTCAAGGAGGCATATTTATCTAAGTATGAGCTTCAATTTATGTAAATGCATCGTAGATTGTTAATTTCTATTTATAAGAAGACTTTTCCTGGTTCAATTAACAAATATTAATGTCACAAGTTATTTTTATCGTCTACAATTACACGATAATTACGATAGCATGCCATTCCTTCTAACCAGTTAGAGGAGGAAAACAAAGAGTACAACTCTTCATAAAGAATAATCTATTTGACTATAAAATTTGTTTAATATTAATGAAATGAGCTTCAGAGTTATAAAAAAAGTAATGTTTTTAACCTTTTTTCACTGAAATATATCCCAAGACCATCCATGAGCTTAAAGTGTCAAAACAAATTATATTTTAGTTATTTATGGGCTGCCGCCTACTCGTATGGACAACTACTACATTATTGCACTGCCAGGTACTAAAACGCTAAGGTACATAAATTGACGATTTCCCTAATCTAATGACTCTAAAACCTTATAGTAATCTAATGGCGAACCTGACAAAGCACACCAGATTTCCCAGCACAGCGGATGAAATTTGCATCTGTACCAGCTGATTACTGGTTAAAGATCACGTGTGGTGAGGGAATCAAGTAAACAGGGTTTTTTGCCATAAAGGGGTACTTTATGATTCTATAAGGATGTAGCCATGAAACAGAGAACATAACAACTAGGCAAATAAAACATTAGATAAAAAGTTAATTTATAATTGTTGCAAACTGCTGGTCTGAACACTCTCAACATGATCAGCATCTCTTTAGGTACTTTATTGTCGAGACGGTATAAGGAAATGGTTAGTCGAAAATTTCAATTTTGATCCTGGGGACATTACTGCCAAACAATAATGACTGCCATTGTCATGATCAAGAAGATCAGTTGAAGGAAAAGGTTGTGTACATATTGCTTACCCAAATATATCAGTTGGCTATAATATAGCTATATATATATATATATATATATACAGCATGAATCCCCCATAAACTTAAGATATCGAATTATGACATCAAATAAAGAGGTCTTTGTCAATCCTATATAGCAGTCTTAAAAATGAAGCATTTACTGCCTGAAAATGCATGGTTTAGGTCAAAATAGAATGATGAGGATCATGTCTAGCTAAGAATGCCAAGTGGGCAACGCCCTCGAAAAATTTGTAATCATGGGAACCAGTCATAAATAAATAATATCTAAGAGCTCATAGCTTAAGGTATTTTCTTGTTCATTGACCTCAGTATATTGGATACAGTAAATATGGCATCACCTGGTTTCGCCTATTGATGTCATAGTAATATTATCATTACTTCATGGAAAAAATGAATATACGGTTTAAATAATTTGAAATTTATGTATTTATAATTGATTTATACACTTTAGTAACACAGTTTGACTTATTATTTATCATCAAACATACATAAATAACTTAGGATGGCCTCTAAGAATCAGGGCCACATGGGTACTTCAATAGACGTTTTGTAATTTTAACATGAAAAAAGTATGAATATATATGTTAATTTATTCCATTAGCTCAACTTATGGACATACTATGTATATGACTTAAAATAACAAATTTTCTAGCAAACTCAATTCATTTATTGTCCTTTTACATTAATCATTTTCTCTTTCTTTTATGAAAAAAGTATCTCATTTGATATTAAATCAAACCATCAACTAATTTTTAATATCAAATCCGTTTGTTATGATATGTCGTCAACCCCATGTTATGAATCAGCTGTCATGCGTTCAGACTCTCCTGCTCAAAGGCACTGTCTATGACTACTCGGTAGTGCTACCAAATATGATTATTCACTATTATGGTGAGCAACCAAATAAAAATATCGATAGGAGGTGCTTCTTAGCTGTAAATTGAACGGTAAACACAAATCTTTTTCTTCTTCGTTATTCTATTACTGTATATTCTATAATTTAAGTTAAAAAAGAACAGAAAGATTGGATAAAATAATTTGTATAATGGGTTATAATATTTTGTGCTTGAAAATAAATAAAATATATTACTTGTTAAGTGCTTTTATAAAAATAAATACAATTATTTTGTGTTAGCCTTAACTAATATTAGCTGTTGTAAAGACTTTTTCTTTTTATATTTACTTATTTATGTTTATTTTAGCTATGGATATGGCAAGTTCATGTGATGATTTCTATTTGATGTAAGAGCTATTCATATGAATGGCATTCTGCTTATTAATCTAATAAGGTTACCATAGAAGGTTAAATGTTCAAAACGTGAATTTGTACAAACCTATCTCATGACCTGAATGTACATAAACATTTGAAACAGTTATTTAATTTAAGATACTTCTTGATTTAATCTTCCAAATTTAAAAAATACTAAACAAAACTCATCAAAACTGGTTCCATTGCATTACCAAATAATTGTAAGAACCTGAAACAAAGTAAATGTCTAAAAATAATTAATATTTTTCAGTCCTACTTTTTTTTGGTCCGTAAGGGCTCGAGACTAAATTTGGCACTTGGAAATGAAAGGGATTTTATGTAATTGAAGGTCGCAGCTGTATTAAACAAATGTTAAGTTGTTTAAAATGCTTTTAAAGGAAAAAATTTGAATAAAAAAGTCCAAGATGGTCTACTCGTTTTTTCAATGTTCTAAATAAAGATGGACCTTTTTAATTTAAAAGACTATAAATAGTTTCTGTATATATTTAGTATAACAAATTAGAAGTCTGATTATTTATGTTATTATTACACATTTGCTCTGGATTGTATGTATGTCTCTTGTTTTTTAGATTACATAATAAATTAACTGGTAAAAAAAATTAAAAGTCTATCAATTCACAGTTCATTAAAATAAATTGTAATAATTATTTATCGTAGCATAAAAACTTGCCTTCAAATATTGGGAAGCTTAATACCGAGCTGAAGGAGATATATTATAGGCTATATACTCCTTTTGCAATAGTAATGCTACAAGGATCACCACATTCATTAGCAAGAGTCACGCCAAGACAACGCCCGTCATGGTAAAGTGAAAAATAGCTGTTAACAACGTTTCTGTACCAAAAACAAAAGAAAACTTCGCTTCCACAGCAGCAAAGATGTATATAAAAAATCCTTATCTGCTGGGTTTGAGAAAGAAAAGAGAAGTGATAAAAAGGCTAGTCACTATGGATCCCATCTAGTCTAATCAGGTATCTTGAAACTAATAAAAAATAACTGGAAGGGTGTGAAATAATTACATTGTAGATACAACTCACTTTGTAACCTTTCATTATTGAGGTATATTATGTTTCTTAACAAACAATATATTTTCCTTACCATTCTGCAACAGTGCTAAATTGACATAATTTAAGCGAGAATATATGATATAAAGTGTGAATGAACTTTTTTAACGACTATATTATTCATTGTTTACGCCAAATAAAACATTGATATAAAATGGCATTAACTGTTAAAAAACTTAACTTAATTTTTAGTATCTAAACCTTCAACTGGGTTTGCTGAAAGTTTTAATATACAAATGTATTATTTATAAAAATATATATTCGTGCATACCTTGACAAAACACTTTCGTACTGAAAGTTCCACACACACACACATATATATATATATATATATATATATATATATATATATATATATATATATCACAGCAGAGATTGAGATACAGTAGAATCGTTGACTCTCATGATTCATACGCCACTTCACTGTGACAGTGGAGAACAAGTCGTTTATAATGTTCTCGCCCATGTCCCCCAGACGCCCGTCAGATATAATGAGGACAGTTGACCTCCTTGACAGAGCAGGAATTCCGACATAAAACATTGTTTATTAAAGCTGTTGTTCGGCAGTCAGGGATGGCACTCTTGAAAAGCGTCAACCTTTCAAATTCCCTCTCAGTGATGTTCTCTGTACTGCGGACTTCAGGACAAGAGGTGGGACGAACAATCTAAGGAGACCTAATTCTATGGGCTGCGGTCGACATGGCGAGAGCATAAAGTTCATCTACGGAGCTGAGGTGGGCAACCACCCTTCTGGAAGCAAGGCAAGCGACAATAATGCTTGTAAGGCGGTCAAGACATTTTTAATTATATCACGACAAAATGAAGTCGTTTTTTTGTCAATATCTGATTTTGTTTTTCTAATAAATTTATGTTTTTATAATATACGAAATCAACGATCCTCTTCGGTCTTCTAAAGAAAAAAGGTCACAATTCCCATAAAAGTCAAGCTATTGAATTTGCTCTGTCAAACTCCAAAGCCTACATAGCGAGTTTTTTGACGAAAAAGAAATAGTAAAACCATCTATTCTTCGATCTGTGATCCTCTCAGCTGCCGCCCGATACACCGCCTCTCCCTCACGATCCCCTCCGACACCGAGGACATCATGGGTCCATGCGGGAATGTCATCAAATTTATCCATCCAAATCAAAAGAATATTTTAAAATTATGCAAAAAATATTGAAATATTTTAAATAGATACCCATTTGATATTTGTTTATTGTTTTACCTCTTGTTTAGATTTTATTATAACTATAATGTTTATTTTACTTATATATTATTTATTTATATAATTTTATATAACATCTAAACCATAAAGGAGAGAAGAAAAAATAAATGTTTTATATACATTTATTTCAACTCTTTTTATCATACACTTTTAGTAGCTCTGAGGCTAAAGCTTAAATCGACATCAAATGTATATCATCACCCTACCATATACAATCGAGCTCCACAAAAGCATGAAATTGAAATGGATTACGATCCTTCTCGGTTCTAGAAAATCCCTTCGATTTATCACATTGAATATTTACAAATATCAAGGTAGAATCTGCCAAAGGAACAACAGTACGTTGAATGTAATAATAGAGTACAATGCCATCCAAAAGGAGTTATTGACTTTATAAATAGAATACTTTAAAGAATCTCTTCACGTTCTTCAACAAAGGCATTCGTTCAAATGGTTGGCAAAAAAATGTAAGAGTTGTGGGTTGTTGTCTGGGCGTCAATCTAATGAAAAGGAGGATGTATATAAGCATGAAGTCTTCGTTTATACTATTTTTGGTTTTGAAGCGATCCTAAAAGATCTTTTTCAAAGATATTATTAGTGCATCCTCTTCATCAAAGGCACTCTGCTCTAGATAATATTAAAAACGCCACTTTTATACTTCTATTTGCTATTTTGGAGCTTTTGAAGTTAGGAATGATGCTGAAATCCACCTTAGTGTCTATTCTCACTGGAGCATGCCAATGCAAAAAATTTTTTGCTTGGCATGGTATCAAATTTAGAAATATGTCTGTATGATGTCGGCGATGGAAATTGAACCAAAAAGTTTTAAATAATTGTGCAAAAGTCTTTACAGCTGAATGATATTTAGGTTCCACAACTATAGGCAAGGCGTTCTTTGATTTATTATATTCATTAATTTATGTAATCTCTAATTGTAAACCAAGATATGTAATATAATAATTCCTTTCAAAAGTACATAAAAAACAAACATTTTAAAGTATCTCACTTTAGGTGCCAAATAGTTTTCGTTACTTTGAAAATCAATTTTATCAACTTTGCGG
>CP045896.1:8225596-8237700 GCA_013387185.1 Caligus rogercresseyi
TCGCAAGACAATCAGGATCATTAACCCAAGTATCATGCTTTAAAAGCTATCATTATTAGCGAATGGAATAGTCCATGCTCTTAAGACCAGTTTTATATATTAGTCCCCATAGCAAAGCCGAAATGGAGGTGAACGCTTAACTATCTGTTTAAGCACGAAGAAGGCCACATTTATTGTCTTCATTCAAGTTGTGAATGCTCTCAAAATTGGGGGAAACGAGTGATTTTAAATGATTATATGAGATCAAAGGAGACCAGAAATTTATAATCGATAAGATCATTTGAATATTAAAAACTTCTGAATTCTGCTAAGAAAGCAAGAATATTAAATATTATGATAATGAATCCGATTTCTCAAAATAAGTTTCATCCCCGTGGATGACATTTCTCAAATATCCCTCTGTAGTTGATATTTTCTCAAAATAAAACCCCTTTCCCTCTCATATATTTACAGTCGGTCGTTTTTTAACAAAACTGCCCATAGCAGTTGAACACAGCTACTAACTACTGTTGCCAGCGGTAGTTTTTTTTTGTTTTTGTTGTAAGATTATAGCTCTGTAGGTTGATAATCCTATTAACATTATATTTTATTGGCATACTATGTAGTTAAGGAATAGATATAACAAGTTCTAGGGAGTTGCGTAAATTTTATTATGTTTGTGACGTCATGGTTTGCTTCGACTTTTCTAGGAATCAAAGAGAAACTTTATTTTGTCATTCAAAATGCTCTTATACATTAAATATTCTTGATAAAACAATGACAATTCTTGAACAGTATTGCTTAACATTCCTACATACTATCAATATATCTAGAATCCACCATAAGACTCTGAGGAACTATCTGTTCAACAATTTATATTTATGCTTGTTGAATTCTTAGGCTTTTTCTAACAAAAACTACGGCTTTTATTATTTGAAATAAAACAAAACATAAGTTATAATTAAGGCATATGCTATTATGTAAAAAATACATAAATAGGTATAAAATTTGCATTTTTCGTTTTATGCGTGTGTTTACATAGTCGATTGCACATTGCATGCTCTGAAAAGTATCTAATATTTGTTTTGTACAAAACCTTTAATAAATATATATTAAAATTGCAGTTGTGATGCAATTTGATATCATTTACCGTATGTATTAGTCATAATAACTGAATTATAACACATTATTTAAATCCTTGATACCCTTTAATTAGAACTTTCATTAGTTTTGTTGTTCAAAATGTTTTTTAAATAATTATAAGAAATTATAAGATTTATTTATTATAGTTGTCTGTATTTTAGTGTAGTTATTTTTTACACTGTCTTATAATATTGATAGCCGAATAAAATATTTATAACCGTGAAGGAAAAAAAAAATAAGAAATCTTTTTTTAGTAAATCTAATTTTTTCAAAATAATAGGCGAGGTATTTTAATCATATTTAATTCACACCATTTTATATCATGGGGGGGGGGGGGGGTACCTAAGTGCACAACACATGCATCGCGTTTCAATATCTTAATTGCCTATACGACTATAGGAATATCGTGTCTAATTCCTTACTTGAATATAAGTCAGTGTTTTGCCCATGAGCTAGTTTTGAGCTAAGGAGTTGCCAAGTTGATATTTAGTTCACTGCATTTGTGATGGGAATGTTTTGGTTTCAACTAGTAAATTGGGTTTGGGCGTCTCCTAAACCCGTATGAGTACATCCTGCTCTTCTGACGTATGCAATTGTAGCATCATGTTCAGTGACACCTTGCTATGAGTTGATTATGGGGATCACGCAAATATAATCCCTTCAAATTTGTTCATCTTCCTTACAACCTACTTCCTTTTTCATAATCAACCTTTGTTAGCGGTTACCTAACGGTGGTATAGTGGCCACTTGTCAAAAGCAGCCATATACAGGTGTGTGCAGGCGAATCTAGACTAACTTTGAGTACTTGTATCTCAGAAACCAGTTAGGGTAGAAGCTTAAAAATGTATGAATGGTTAGTATATCCTATGAGCTTTGTTTAATAACAAAAAGATTTAAAATGTCCTCGGAACTTGAGCGCAGGACGGCCATTATCGTGGCGCTCCCTTGCGGCCGTGCGCCCAAGGAGATCATCGACTTCTTCAAATACCGCAAAGCTACTGTTTACAGCATTGCCAAGTCCTTCAAGGAGTCGGAGGACATCAAGGAAGGATTCCTAACGCCGGAAAGAAAGACTCCAGACCGATCCCAAGTCAGGAAGAGGAGCACGAGAATCTCGACATGTTCTGGTCAAAGGAGTTCTGCCCCCCCCCAGCAGCCCTGACCTCAACCCCTGCGACTACTACTTGTGGGGCGTCTTGAGAGGGACACTAACAAGCGTGCTCACAACACTGTGGACTCCTTGAAAGCTGCCATCATCCAGGCAGTGGCCAACTTGTCCAGGGAACAGGATGCTCATGCCGTTGGGAGGTTCAGGCACCGTATGGAGGCTGTTATTGTGAAATGAGGAAGTTGGATTGAATGAACATTAAGAGAAAAGTCATTTAAATTTGTGTGATATGAAAAAAGTCAATTAAAAGGTCTTGTTCTTGGATATGAGTATCTTGTTCCGTGCTAAAAAAGCCTAGATTCGCATGCACACCCTGTACATTTTCCTGCAGAAGAAAGAGTAACTTTTTTATATTCCCTTGAGTGACCACTGTCGATAGGTTTGACTATGTATGGTAACAGTAAGAATACGTAACTAGGGATTACGAATATAATAAGGGCCTCTGGTAGTTGGCTTGAAAGCCAAATATGCCATAATTGTTTCAAGTGAACTCCGAGGACCAAGTGATTCTTAAGTCCCATTATTGCACAATTGTGGCACTGCGAACCCATGCTTGCACTTGAGATATATTTGACACCCTAAACTGTTAACATGCTATGGACATGTGAAGCAAGATAGCCCATAGAAGGCTAACAAGCTACATATAGGGGAAGATTCGTTTTGAAAAATAAGTTGATCCCAAATCACAATCTGACCCGGATGTAATTAAATTTTATCCAAAAGTATATAAGGAAGCTTTTACGTCACTTAAAATATCAATTAAATTATACGAGGCTTTCAGATATTATGTTAATTAATTTATCTTTTTTATATCAATATTAATGTATTTAATAATTAGTATTTATATATAATATTAATGTAGTTACCTATTTGTGTTATTGGTAATTTATTTAAATTTGAAATAGATAAGTCCAATTCGGATATGTTTAAAGAAATAAATCGGTGGAGGAATAATATCATTATATCATGTTTATTAAGTTATTTTATTTCCTCATTCGAATTGTTTTTGATATATACAGATTTTTATAATAAATATCCATTTTTACTTTAAATCTACATCATCAATCGACATAAATCGTACAATTAATATAGTAATAACCAGGAAACGACCGGATACCCAGCCCGGCCCGTAACCGGCTGTTTTTTTGAGCATCCGACCCGGCCCGGTGTCCTGGCTTTTTTATACACCGGGCCAGGACATCAATATTTCATTTGTCATTATTTTTTTTTTAAATTATCAATTCAGAAACTTTTTGGGGATTCTTTCCTAAAAAAAGTCGTTACTTTTTTTGGGGATCTTTTTCTAAAAAAACGTCGTTACTTTTTTGAGATTATTTTCTAAAAAACGTCGTCACTTTTTGGAGATTCTTCACTTGAGAATGTAAAAGGAACGAAAATATATATTATGTCCCGGCCCGGTTTTGGCCCTGCCCGGCTTGAAATTTAAGTCCCGGCCGGGTCCCGACGAAAAAGGTGTCCCGGTCGATTCCTGGTAATAACCATAAAAATGATTTGCATCAGGAGCATAAACTATCGATATATAAAACCGATCAACCGAAATAGATAATGCCAATTGATAAAACCCAGTTGTATATCAATAACATTTAAATATCTCATCTATTTCTTAAGCTTAGCAAAAAAAAATAGTATAAGAAGGATAAAAAGAAGGTTAATTACTTTATAACCCTAAAAATATTTTATATTTTCAAAAAATGCTAATACACACAACAAGGCTTGAAAAACATCAAGTTGATAGTTTGTCACTAGTATACACACTTTAAACAAAGACGATTGTTGTCAACGGCCAAATGAGAGCCCTGTGTTGGTACACACACCCATTATTAATCTATTTCATTCATGTCTATTGTCATTGAGTGGAACAATCTCTATATATATATATATATATATATATATATATATATATATATTTATATAAAAAAGAATAACAATAAAAAATAATTATTATTCAATCACAATTGAATAATAATTCTTTTTATTGTTTTTCATCTAAAGTACATTATTAAAAAATCATGATCTGTCTTTTTGTTCGTAGATATTTGAGTGAATGAATGTAAATCATACATACTGCTATTACTGTTCACCAAAGTTATAAATAACAGACATGTAATTAGATTGATAAACGTATATATATATACACACACATATTATATAATAAAACAATAACAGTAATAATAAGAGTTGTTTGATTAGTTCAAACTTATTAAATTTTATAAACTGATGTATCCAAATAAAGTATACATACTTGTAATACAAAGATTTTTTTTAGCAATACCGTTTTGGTCATACTTTTTCGAATACAAAAATATAAAATGAAACCTTGTCTTTCTTCTAGCATTGAATAAATATATTAAAGCGGTATGTGTCGATTGTATATTGTCGTTGTTTTGAGATTGGTAAAAAACTAAGAGCCTATAATTTAATATTATATGAAAGCACTGAGCCTTCACTGTAAAAATAGATGTTATTATATTCATCACGTTAAGTAGATTCATACAACGCCAAAGAGTACTATTGTTTCTATAGGTATGCGTAAAGATATATGTATTCAGTCTTTTAACCGATTTTCGGTGAAATGTCTTTGTTACTTTTATGAGCAAAGTGTTTTTTATCAGTGAAGAATATCAGTACGACTATGCGACCACGAAGGCCACATGGAAGTCTTATGGTAAGTTTGATGGTGAGCACCGAACATCTTGCCTCGACCACGTCTACTCCGCCGGATTAGACTGCAGTGTCAAAGTTCTAGAGGACGCCACTTCCAATCACCAATATTTTGGTCCCAAGTGAGAGGAGCAGGACTAGATCAATCAAACGACGAAATTTTAAAGCAATCCGGCAAAGTGAACTAGAGACCGCACTCCAAAGATGGCCGTGGACGTCTGTCTATAGCATTGAGGATGTCGAAAAAGCTCACAAATTCCTCCTCGATGGCATCACGGGTGCCTTCAACGAGGTTGCCCCTATCAAGACCATCAAAGTTAAGACGGGTTAAAAACCTTTATCTAGCACCGGATACGCTCAAACTCATGAAAGAGAGAGGCAACACCAAAGGTAGTGAATACCGGCGAATTCGCAATCAAGTCTCATCTATGGTAAAACGCGACAAGGTGCGCACGAACATCAATAAGTTACACCAGAGCCACAACGATCCCAAGGTCCTCTGGCGCCTCGCAAATGAGGCTATCGGCAATCAAGTTCTTCCCTCCCAGCTTCTGTCGAGGTGGGCGGAATCCCCACGGTAAACAATGCAGAGACGGCAACTGCGATGAACGACTTTACATTGGGAAAGTAAAAAAAACTCCGGGAAGGCCTTCCCCCCTCGCAGCCCCCTTTGTCGTCGTGGCCCAAGTTGTCAGCGCCGTTCTCCTTTGCAGGGGCCGGAAAGATCGCAAGGGTCATCAAAGGATGAAGGCATCTGAGGCCCTGGGTGTCGACGGGATACCTGTCTCTGTTCTCAAGAAAGGCATTGAAGTGCTTGCGGGCCAATCGCTCATCTTGTGAATAGATCACTGGCGTCTGGAACCGTTCCGACCGCACTCAAAATGTCCAATGTGCTACCCGTTTTCAAGGGCAAGGGCAAGTCTGCGACTGACCCCGCATCGTATAGGCCAATTTGCATCCTCCCGGCTCTGTCCAAGGTCCTGGAGACCGTCGTAAAATCCGACCTCGAGGACCACTTAGCCAAGACGGAGGCTCTTCCAACACCCAGTTTGGATTCAGGAAAAGCCGCTCGACAACAGCAGCGCTAGCCACCGCACATGCAAAGTGGCTGGAGGCCGAGCAGGGGGCAAAAGTTGTCGGTATCCTCGGATTTGACCTCTCTGCTGCCTTTGACACCGTCAACCAGCTGCAGCTTTTACCAAAGCTGGAGAAGCTTGGTATTGCAGATACACAGCTTAAGTGGTTCCATTCAAACCTCACTGGCGGGTACCAGCGTGTGGTGTGGAAAGGCACGAATCTGTCTTCTTACCGTCGAGTAAACAAGAGGAAAATACCTACGGCAGTGGCCCGGATTGATGATTGGCAATGATTATTATGCTGCCGCAGCTGTGCAATTCCTAGATTCGATAATGATTAGTGCAAGGGGCCAAATGCCGCGCACAGGGCTGGCAGTCGCCATAAATGACGCCGCCAGGAGATCGTGGATTAAGAGGCGGGATCACTCCACATCGGGGGACCTCCTTGAAAGAGCAGGCCTTCTCTCCTCAACGAGGTGGCTTCAAGGCGGTGGCCATGGACACTTGGAAATCTTTTACTCCAAGACGGGGGCGGGGTGCCAGGAACCTGATTGGTGATTTTGTCTCCCCATCCCGAGGAGGCCCATGAGGTCCACAACTTCAGTGGTGTACCCACTTGGGGGGAGACAGCTACTTTTGCAGTCACGCAATATCTGTGTGGAACTTATCTAAGGCCTTGAGGTCGGCCACTACCCTTCACACAGCCAGGACCGCAGCTAGGGCCATTGGACGCAGCGTCCCCATATAATCCATTCTGCATGGGCATTTTGTTTTTGTTTGTTTTTATTTATTATTATTATATAATTTTATAATTTATTGTTTCTTTATTTATTCATATATTTTAGACCAGTTACAATTTTAACTAATATGCCCAATGGCAAAATATACTCAATTAATCACTTAGTTTTATAAGGTCAGTCAAAATATTTAATATTTTTTAATTTTCCCATGTACAATATTATTATCTCCGCCGAAGAGGTATTGTTTTCACTGGCGTTGTTGGTTTGTAGTTGTTTGGTTTGTCAGCAGGATAACTCAAAATTACTGAAGGGATTTGGATGAAATTTTGTGGAGTTGTGGAAGTTGCCAAAAGGAAGAGAAGCAATTAAATTTTGGCATCTCTGAGTGCAGAATTAAGGCGCCAAATGAGCTAAATACTACTAAATTTTCCAAGTTAGCCTACTCTGCCAATAGATGTCGCTGTGCTGTGAAATTGGGTGCCGGGAGCGTGTTCCTCTCGGAATTTCCGTGTAGGGAAACCCTCCCCCGTCTCTATACGCCTCCCCAGTCGTGAAAATCCGCCTCGGAAGGCTCATGACGGCGAGGTTTGCACTCTCTGAGTGTATATATGCCTCGTTATTCTTATTATATGTATATATAATTATACTTCTTTTTTGCAAGGAGTGATGTTTGCTAGCTCAACATCATCACAAAAATGGCATATATTGTCAACCACTTGAATTTACTCCTAATATCAGTCCATTATGTCCATGATATGACATTTGAAATTGCAATCCAGCTCTCAAAAAAGGTTTACAATATTCTCGAATGAAATCATTTTTGACTTCCGACAACTTTGATCTCTTAAAGGAGATACGCAGAACGTTATGGGTATGCATTTTATGTGGGTGGAGCTGTCATAGAAGGTACTACTCTGTCGTAGGTATATTGTATATACACATTTTCAAGTTTGGATAGAACATCAGAGAATATTGCTTCTTTAACGCCCAATTCTTGACATTTATCAAAGGTTTTGAGTCTTTAAGAATCGAATGAAACATATTTTTGACTAGTAAAGCAAGGACTGCGTTGGTAGGGGTTTACCTTCATACTTAGATAACTTCAATAGAGACATTTCACCATCATACATTGAGTTGAATTTATAATTTATACATGTTGTTTGATTATTTGATATTGTTATGATGGAGAAAAATAACTATTTTTACAAAGTCCGCATATTTTGCCAAATTTGAACTTGTTCTCCTGAAAAAAAACTATAGCAATTAAATTTGCTTTAATAAATACCAAAGACAAATAAAGAATATCTCATTTGACACAGTATTAGTCCATGGAAATGAAGATCGATTATCCTTGCGGCGAACAAAAAGATATTAGATCTCATATATTTGATTTATGAAGTGCAGTACTTTCCTCGTTTACATAAATATAATTAAAACTAGAGGACTCAGAGAGTGCAAACTCCGCCGATCCCCACCAAAAGAATCACTTGGTCTTTTTGGCATTTCCAACCTCTACGCACTTTCCCTTTAACTCTACATACTGCTTCTTTATTGTTTACACTCTAGAGGTACATGGAAAGAAAAAAGAAACTGACGTCATCAAAGAGGAGAATACAGCACAGCGACATCTATTGGCAGAGTAGGCTAACTTGAAATATTTATTAGCATTTAGCTCATTTTTCATCTTAAAGAAGCACTCAGAGATGTTTAATCACTTGTTCCTTTTAGCATTTCCAACAACTCCACAAAGTTTCATCCAAATCCGTTCCGCACTTTTTGAATTATCCTGCTGACAAACAAACAAACCAACCAACCAAAGCCAGTGAAAACAATACCTCCTGCGGCGGAGGCAATAAACTTAATATATGGAGGTAAATGATTGAAGAAGGCTTTGTTATATTATATTTTCAGGTGTTTTGTTCCGGTATTTCAGTTCTTTAATAATAGTGAAAGATGTTGTGTACAAAATACATAAGAAGACATTTTAGTCTTAAATTAATACAACGACAAAAAGAACAATCACATTATATTAAACAAAAACGATAATGTCCAAAAGGTTTAATAGATGTAGATGTAAAAAAAATTAAGTTAACATTTTAATAACGAAACATCACGTTCAATTAAAAGAGTAAAACATACATTAAACCCCAAATACCAAATATTTTTTTTGTATTTTTTTAATAATCTAAAGAACTGTGAGACTTTGTTGGAAGATAATTGATTTCCCTCGAAGCGAGAGGTCCACGAGTTCTTGGTTTCGGAAGGAATTTTGAGGGTGGTCCTGAGGGCACTACTAGGATAATAGTTCAACGGAGATCCTCGGAATGTGTTTTTTACTATTACAAATTATACCTGTACTTTATAAGTTGTTTATATTTGATGCTTAAACAAATCAAACTTAAATATTTTTTAGACAAATATTCAAATAAATATGATCAAAGTTATCCTTGGAAATGTATTTTAAGGGATTCATCTCCTGTCTATTTTTTTAATATGAGAAGGGAATTTGTGTTTGCCAAAGACTATCGAATTTCGTACCAAATAATGGCTTTATTTCGCTTTAATATCCTTCAATTGTGACCATTTTCAATTTAAAATAACTTAGACGATAGCAAACCTCATGATGCACACTATAAGCGCTAATATACATGAAACATTTAACCATATCAAAGCATTATTTTGTATGTTAATCCAGTAAATCCTCACATTGTATATACATACTCATCCGGGCGTTACTATATTTCAAATACATATAAAAGTGATATTTTTTTAAATCCCAGAAGAATATCTTTATTCATGAGTAGACATATGAATTAATAGTTGCTATAAAGCTAATTTCCCTTATTAAATATAACTTACAAATGTCAATCTTTGGTTTGTGTATAGTGTCCGTACTTACTATATATATATATATATATATATATATATATATGATATATATATATATATATATAAAAATAATAAAATATCTACGCATTAACCTGAGAGAAGTTTGTTCTCTGTTTATAAGATGTTTTGATCGATTATGTTCATAGCAATACAATGTAAAGTAATTATTTTTATATAAAACAATTACGTGAGCCTTATGAAAAAGCTGAGAATCGTTACTTTTCTGAGATAAAAAGACTTCGACAACATCATTTATATTATCTTGCCCTTGATAGCAGATATTTTACCTACCACAACCAATTATAATGTAAAAAGTCGAAAACTAAAGCTGGGTAACCTTGAAAAATCCTTTTTCATAGCTACAAACACAATTGTTTAATTATCAACTCTTTATACTCTTAACCAATCAAATGGATTTTTCACTTCTCTTCTATATAGGTATTAAAGAAAAAAGTTGAATTTTTTTTGTCCATACATTTAAATGTTGTTTCCAGAAGGAAGAGGAACACATTCCAAAATATATAACTTGTAAAATGTAGGCCTAAGTTCATCACCTTGCCGTCTAGAATAGCGAATCCTGGTCTTTAAATATAATTAAGTAATAAAAATTGTTTCCTTCACTTTCTTCAGCTTTTAAATACACTGAGCTATTGATCTTCCTTTTTACATTGCCTATGTGGTTCCCGAAAGTGGGATCCGACTGGAAAAACATTAATTTGTTTACACAATTGTGTAAAAGAGTTCTTTTTATACTTGTTATATAGGTGTATTTTATTTTCAACACTGCTTGCTATAGTAGATATTAAAAAAACGTTTTTATAAATTACACCTAATTATTCAGGCATACTAAAGTCCAATATATAAGGTTGATTCATATTCTCACAGATGCAATTGAATGAAACATTATAGAAACAAAACAAAAAAGTCCAATCATATTGACTCAGCTTTTTGGCGAAAATTATTACATTTTAAGATTTTGGGTTAAGAAGAAAGTTTTTATAACTCATACGCCTTTGTAAACAAGCATAGGCATATAATCCAAAATCTTCAAAAGACAAAAGGTGTATGGAGCAATTCAATTAGAAAATATATACAACTAGAGGCATATATACACTCAGAGAGTGCAAACCTCCGCCGTCACGGGGTCCTTATGAGCCTTCCGAGGCGGATTTTTCACGACTGGGGCGGCGTAGAGGGACGGGGAGGGTTCCCCTCGGCGGAAATTCCAAGAGGAAGACGCTCCCGGCACCAATTTCACAGCACAGCGACATCTATTGGCAGAGTAGGCTAACTTGAAAGATTTATTAGTATTTAGTTCATTTTGCATCTTAATTCTGCAATCAGAGATGCCAAAATTTAATCACTTGTTCCTTTTGGCATTTCCAACAACTCCACAAAGTTCATCCGAATCCGTTTAGTACTTTTGAGTTATCCTGCTGACAAACAAACAAAACAACAAACCAACAAACCAACGCCACTGAAAACAATACCTCCTTCGGCGGAGGTAACAAACTAGAGGCATATATACACTCAGAGAGTGCAAACCTCCGCCGTCACGGGGGTCCTTATGAGCCTTCCGAGGCGGATTTTTCACGAGTGGGGCGGCGTACAGGGACGGGGGAGGGTTCTCTTCGACGGAAATTCCGAGAGGAAGACGCTCCGGAACCCGATTTTACAGCACAGCGACATCTATTGGCAGAGGAGGCTAACTTGAAATATTTAGTAGTATTTAGCTCATTTTGCATCTTAATTCTGTACTCAGAGATGCCAAAATTAATCACTTGTTCCTTTTGGCATTTCCAACAATTTTACAAAGTTTCATCCGAATCCGTTCCGTACTTTTTGAGTTATCCTGCTGACAAAACAAACCAACAAACCAACGCCAGTGAAAACAATACCTCCTTCGGCGGAGGTAAAAAGGAAAACATAAGGGGTGAATACATATTGTTAAGTAAACGCAAACACATATTTAAACCATAGTTTAACTTTTTTTAAATTGGTGCATACAATAAATAACATTCCAACAAGTTTTTTTGTATTTGTCATTGAACTGAGAAATTATCTCTACTAAGAGTCCTAAAGCTAATTTCTCTTCACAAAATAGGAACACAATAAAGCAAAATCTTTAAATACTACATGTATTGTTAATAGCTATAATTATAAGGAAACTGTATTTAGTATTTTTTACAACATTCGAAAAAAAAATGTGAGCTGCTCAAAAAGAACTCTATTTGAGGGATTTTATGGTTGTATTTAAGCAACACTACATAAAGAAGTGTATAAAGTGTATATGAGTTTGAGAGGGAAAGGTTAAATTTTGGCCAACCTCTTTCAAAAGAGTATCCTAAAATTGGATCGATTAATTTACACGCGTGAATGATATTCATATCCCAAGGATATATTTCCATGTAACCAAGTAGGAAAATA
>CP045896.1:8245076-8266906 GCA_013387185.1 Caligus rogercresseyi
TTGTTCAACTAAGTAAAAACAACAAATATTTTGCGATCACTAAAGATAACTAACAAATAAATGATAATTGTTGTCAAGAAAAGGAACTGAGAATAGTTATATCCTTTTATTGCTATTTATTGTTTTAAATTATGATCCGTGTATAATTTATTTCCTAGTCGCTCAAAAAAGCCTACTTTATGTTTAGTAAAGGAACAAATTCCTTTAGAGAATGAAGAATTAAAGTAATGACCATAAAATTGAATGATATAGTTTTAAATATTAATATTTTGAACGATAACCAATACTTATTCATTACTCCCAATAACACGACAATTAGAGTAATGACAATAAATATTCACTCTTATAGTTTTAAACATTAATAATTATTTGACAAATTACCAATATTTGTCATTTACTCCGATAACAGCATCGGTTAGCTGATTATGTTGGTCACTTTCTCCATTCCTTTTCTGTTGTCAGAGTTTTATGGTAAAGACATTTATAAGCAATTATGCAATAGATTTTGAACGCAATCACATTCTAAAAAAAACAATATAAATCAATTCTATTTTAAAAATACTTTATTTTTGCCTATTTGGTTCGATAGAATTGCAGTATCCGACAGGATATAAATAAGCATTATAGCATTAAAATTAGTCCATCGAAACTAGGATCTTATCAATGAGGTAGACCAAAGTTGACCATCCCTCTTGGGAGTATTCGAACCTGCGCCCCAACATTGAGAGATGAATACGCCTTACTTTATATTTTTTCATATCAGTATATAGTAATGAATGTAGTTATGATAACGTAATTAGACTATATTTATAAGCATTGTAACTTAATATAAACATTTCAAGTAATTTTCCTTAAAACTTTATATTTTGAAAACGAGCCATCCTCTTTTTAAACTTAAGTCTTCTGCCTTTGAATTATTTATTTTTTGTAATACTGAATAACATAAATTTCATTATCACGTAGTTTTCGACAACAAATAACGTACTTTGGCAGAAATATTTACAATGGCAACCCCTTTGATGTGGTTTTTGAAAACATATATAATGGCTTCCTCACTATTTGAGTGTCCATTGATGCCTATGGAGATAAGCTGAAATGATATATTGTACAAATAAGAATTAATACATATATTTGTTAAACGTTTTGCCAAAACTACAAAGTGGTAGTTTTGTTTTTCCCATAATTTATAAAGAAACTTTTGAACGCTTTGGGATCCATAAAGTCGTAGAAAATACAAACTATAAGTGGGGTTCCATATAAAGCATATTTTAATAAAATATTTGGTATATATTTTCGCGTAATTTTAATGTAAGTATATATATATATATATATATATATATATATATATATATATATATATATATATATATATATATATATATATATATTCTGAGTAATAATAAAAAGTGCTATTTGAACGCTTCAGAACTTCAAAAAAATACTATAGAATAAAATTATCTAATTTTGAATAAAGGTTCTTCTACTAAAAATGTTTATTTGATAAATGAAAGCAATTTTACACAAATAATATTTCTTCATTCAGGCAGACTTTGAAGCCTTGTACATAATACAATGTATTTGACGAATATCCTTTAAATGGAGTGGCCTGTGTTCAAAGAGTTTTATTTCATTACAATCTATGTAATATATCATTTTGCTTACCACCTTTGAAACATGTTTCAAAGAGGCTTTCCAATTTTGGTTACTCCTAATAGTATTTGACAAAGAGTATTAACTAAAAGGATACTTAGTTAAGTGGTTTCAGAACGTATATTGCGCAATTGTCTTCAGTGATGCTTCAAGACCTTTGTAAAGAGTAATGAGCGTATTAGTTTAGATTTAACCATCGCTCTAATGTATTAAACGACTTTAGCTCATACGTATGTCTCTTACATTTTTATATAGGCTGACAATACCATAAAAGACACTACAAATATGATCAAATAGATCGTCACTCCAATAGATTTCCATGAATTACATTTTTGACAGACATTAATCATCAAATAACTTTAGATAAATTATATGTATTGTCTTGCAATCGGATATCTCTTTATATATTATAGTAATATCCTGTTCTAGAAATTACATGTAATCTGACCCATTGGGGGGGGGTTGATTTGAAACTCTAATACGCAATAATTGAGACATTTTGAAGTGGGGGAGCAATGGGCGTTCATTTTGACAACCCTATATGATATGTTTGGAACACCCCAAACTATCCAATGTTCCGTGATAAGTAGATTTGTTGGGGGGGCACAGAGGGGAGGGTCATTTTTGATCTACCTCATTGAAGGTTTGAGTGACTAATTTTAATGCTATAATGCTTATTTATATCCAGTCGGATACAATTGTATGGAACCATATAGGCACAAAAAAGTAGATTTGGTATCCCAAGCTGTCATAATCGTGCCTCAATGATGAACCCTAGGGCCAAGTGAGGCATAGTTTGAAACTCATATATGCCATAGTTGGAGCTTCTAAAACCTAATGGGTCCTTTGGTGGTGGGTAGTTTGAAGACCCTATACTTAGAGCCTTGGGAGCCTAATGGCCCAAAAGATTGCACATAATCCCTGGTCAAATTAATATTACTATAACATAAAAATATTGTTTATGCTATTATAAAAATACATATTAATCAAACACTTGTTAATAGATATCTCCCAACATAGGAGATTATTATATGGCCTTATACAGGTTCTTTTATGGATAAGACACAGACAAACAGGAACAGGAGGGGTACATCAATATGTACAAGTCCTTAATACAAGAGGAAGGGAACCATTAGTTTTCAAGAAGAAGAAACGAACGGGTCCTTGTGGGTTCATTAAAAGCCTGGTTAACTGTGCTTGTGGGTTAGGAGGGGAGGGATCTAACTTGACGCCTGTGCTCACTCCATTCATTTTTAAAGGATAGTAAGAAAAATGCGTCAGTGGTTTGTATAATATCAACAACATCTACATTCAATAATTAAAGGAGTGACTCAGGTATCTCCTTTTGGATACCTGGATACATAAAGACAGAATAATAAATATTAAATGCCCATTTAATTTACTTTCAAATATACAGTTATATTTCCAATTCAAATGCAAAAGTCAAGGAAGTAGAACTTTTGTAATTTGGCTTACGCTCAAAGTGTAATAGTTGCCTCCCGAAGGTCTTTTTTATATCCCGACCGATATTGCATCTCAACTGCCAAAATGTAGCTTTGTTACGTTTTCTCATTTGATATACTAGGAGTTTCTTATCTTAATTATGTTACAAATAACTGCAGAGTATCTGCAAAATATTGATTGTCTTCTTTATGATTTTCTAAGTAAAAAATCCCCTCGTAAGAGAAATAATTGTTCATAGATATCTATAAAAAAGTTATGCCTTCTCCAAAGAATACGACTCTCTCTCTCATAATAATTAAACATTAGTGTGTATCAATTTGCCACAATTCAAATCCATTGGTCAGCAATATTCGTTCCTCCGGTAAAATTCGTAGGGCTACTTCCTATCAAAAACTCTGGTTAGTTATAAAGCTCCTTCAACAAAGCCTTTGATGCATGAGAAAAAAATTGTATTTATAAAAAATGATTTGTTTGTTTAAAAACGGGTTTGGAAGGACAGTTATTGACCATAAAAAATATATATTTTAAATACGGTAAGCCACAAAAAAGTAATAAAAATAATATTATGGTTTTACTTTTTTGCATTTAAATGTAAATAATTGGTTGGGCGAATACATTGTCTAACTGATCCGTACTTTGGTTCTCTGTCTTTCATAACGAAAGAATTATAAATACTTTGAGTGCCATTTCTTATGTGGTAATTACTACTCTACACTATGGGGCTTTTATATACGGCCAACAACTGTACATAGACACACGCATCCCAACATATTCCTCTATGAAAAAAAAACCCAGAAAAATAATAAAAGTATTTATTTTTACTATCATTTTTAAAATGTGTTCATTTTTTAGAGCTGACTTTTCGTTTGTCGATGATTTTTAATGACGTCACAGCGGCAAGTAGTAAAAATAAAATGATGTATGTTGTTTCTCCCGCTTACATCATCAAAAATCATATTTACGATAGACTTTTGATGATGTGAAAAATATCAATATTAAAACTTCTGATATTTCACTACACATGAAATAAACCTACTGCGTATTCGATATACTTGATTAATTTCTTCTTTTTCATACTTAAACTTTTGTAGGGATGGATAAGACACGAAAACGAATGACTATTAGTGTGTTAGTTGACAGTTAACCGCAAGGCAATTGAGCTGCAAGTGTATCGTATTCAAATTAGCTAACAATCGCAGTATACCGAGAATAACGTGTTTTCTTTATAATTAGAGCAATCTACACTAGTATTTAAATGCTATGTGGATCTTAAATCAGTATTTACCAGGAGAATAAGTTGTTTTTAATTAGATCTAAAGCACTGAAGAGTGCCATTCATTTATAATCTTTTTTTTAACAAGAAGAGATTATGTGTGTGTGTTGATATCATAGAGATATAAAGACATAGAGAGCTTATTCTTTAAATAACAGAGAAACGTCGTTCAGCTGTCGCCATTGCCCAATATAAACAAAGTAATTTGTACTACGTCATGGTAAGTTAAATATAGAGATAGAAAGATTTGTTTATACTGGGCAATATGAAGTATGCCTCTGAAGAATCCTCATTGTTTTTATATTTCTATGATTTCAACATCAATTATTAGTATCGTCTTTATATCTCTATGGTTGATACACGCTTAGAGAAGATGCTCACATTGTGGAGTCCAAAGTTATATTATATTTATTATCGTTTTTTATATTCAGACAAGAATTCTGTGGAATATATAGGTATATATAGACTATTACTACAGCTTATATATTTATCACGTTATTAATGGTACATATAAAAATATTAATCCCTTCCTCTAAAACAAATTAAGCTCCTAACATTTACCTATATATCTTTTATTTATGGCATTCATTATTTTCCAAACCCAAAGTATTAATATATTCAAAAATATATACAACAACCAGATGATAAAATAAAGACTGAAATCGCGTATTAAAACCACCGACATATATATATATATATATATATATATATATATATATATATATATATATATATATATATATATATATATATATATATATATATATATATATATATATATATATATATATACGAGGTATGATCAAAAAGTATCCGACTTTTGGTTTTATTGGTCAAACGAACACAGCTATGGGGGCGGGACTTGCTGTGTGGTTGGGAGCATGACTACTGCGCATGCTCATTTTTTTCTACAGCTCCAATACAAGTCAGTCGGCGTCAGGCCATTCATGATTGAACAGGTGCAAGTGAGTGTCGTCGGATTTATTTTCTTTAAAATGTCACAAAAAGTCGAACAGCGTTATTGCATAAAATTTTGTTTTAATCTTGGTGATTCGCAAGTGGAAACAATTCGCAAGATTAAAAAGTGTTTTGGAATGAAGCGATGGGCACCACACAGATAAAGGAGTGGTACAACCGCTTCAAAGATGGCCGCTTGTCAGTTGAAAGTGAACCACGCTCAGGGAGGCCCTCAACATCGAAAAACGATGCCATCATTGATCAAGTGAGGAACCTGGTGATGCAGAACCGCCGAATCACGATCAGAGAACTTGTAGACGAGGTGAATATTAGTTTTGGTTCCATTCAATCAATTTTGCTGTTCGACTTTTTCTGACATTTTAAATAAAATAAAATCCGACGACACTCACTTGCACCTGTTCAATCATGAATGGCTTGACCAAAAAGTCGGATACTTTTGATCATACCTCGTATATATATATATATATATATATATATATATATATATATATATATATATATATATATATATATATATATATATAATAATGTAGTTAAAATGGCTGCCACGGGAATCCTACGAGAAATGTTTGTGACGTCAAGCAATGTTTATTTAGAAAAAACTATATTATTGCTGTTTTCTTTCTTACCGTTCCGTTACTCGACACTTTTGTAATTGTCTCTATTATCTACTCAATAGGGACTTGGACTGTATACAAAGGATAATAATAATGATAAATACTTCCTTCTCTTCTTGTTTTTTTGCCTATATGGTTCGATAGAATTGCTTAGTCTCTAATTACGCGTTCTTACTGTAACATATATATATATATATATATATACAATCAATTCCTGCAATACACCCACATATTTTCTTTGAATTGACAAATGGGCTGCTTCTTTATTCATATTAATAGTCACTGGGAGGATGTGTTGGAGCCTTTATGACGTCATCGGCGAAGGAGGAGCTGTCAGTGACGTCAGCGTCATTATCCTTGCAATCACTTGCTCAGAAGTTACAATAGATAGAATAATTATTTTTTTGTACATTCGTACAACATTTATTCTTGAGTATTACCAAACATCAAAAAACTTATTTACTACACGTACAAACATAAAATTTAACACAACCAATATTAAACAAAACAAAATCAAACATCAACAATTCTATTTGCATATTCAGAAACATTTTTCGATAGGGGGGATTTTGTGCTTCTTAATTTATAAAGTAAAATCTTTATTTTAGTTACAATAAAATTATTTCCGTGCTATCAGGACCATTACAAATAAAACAAATTCCTTTCGTGGTTAAAACATGGCCAAACTTGATATAAATTTTTTGAACAACCATATCCCGATTTTTTTTATGCGTTTCACTCAAAGAGGAAGTGCTTGCTTGTTTCATTTTTGATAGAATAATATTAGTTCATAGATGGAGCATCAGCAATGCTCAATAAATTGTTCAAAGCATGTCCTAAATGAACAAAGGCTTGGAAGACAATACCGCCTGTATCCTGACCATGACCATGAAATTCTCCCCTTATTACCCCCCTAATTCAGGGCTAATTACAAAGGAAACTTGTTTTCAGTAGTCAATTGTATTGATCTTAGCCAAATAATATCTAAGCCCACCATGGAAAAAATCCATGTGTTATACCTTGTAGCAGCAAAACAAGCCTTGGATAGTAGTAATTATTATGTTGGCCTTTAAATAGCAAAAAAAAGTATAAAGGGTATTACGTAGTGTTTGCATTAAATGCTTCCTATCTTTAAATATAAATAAAAACAAGGTGTGTACCTTTGAAATTATGTAATTTTAATTATTTATTTATGGATTTGTTATGGACAATTGAAATCATAAAATGAATAATAAAAATAATAATAATTGTATATATATATATATATATATGTTAGATATACATATATACAAACCAATATTCAAAAAGTAATGATTAATATCCAGGTATTTTTATTGTGCACACCAATCAATGACTTCCATCTATTATTTTATAATATTTCTCCATAAACAGAAATAATACAAGTAACATCCAGTGACGTCATTTTAAAGGACTACTTTTTTTTAATTACGATATCATTGGATATTGGATTGCAGGAAAATTCCAAAAACTACTAAATTGTTTTAGCACCAAGTGGGTCAGCCAGCTCAATCATTAAAGAGCTCTTCACATTGAGTGAATTTAGTTTCTCTGTTGATTGACCAGTTGATTATTATTAGTTCAGTGGTACATAGGTATATTCATTTTGTAAAGTAGCGGAGACATCATTCAGAACTGAGGAATCCTTATACTTAATGCCCGTCCAGTTGATTTGATTTTTTTTGTTTTTAAAGTTATAACACATTATTTAATTGGTTTACAATGCTTTTTTACTCTATCATCATTATTTATGAATATAATTTCATAAATGAAAGTTGATAAATATATTTTTTTATTCTCAAGGGAATTGTTCATCAGATTTTTTAATTAATAATATATGAAGAATATGAACATTGTTGTTGAGTTACTTTATTCAACTCTCAATATCTCTACATGTTTATTAATTAATAATATAAATCCATCAAATCATAGAATCACATAAAGAAGATATAAGATGGTGGTTTGCCTGCCATAAATGAAAATGGTGACTATTATTACCTCCGCCGAAGGAGGTATTGTTTTCACTGGCGTTGGTTTGTTTGTCAGCCGAATAACTCAAAAAGTACCTAACGGATTCGGATGAAACTTTGTGGAGTTGTTGGAAATGCCAAAAGGAATAAGTAATTAAATTTTGGCATCTCGGAGTGCAGAATTAAGATGCAAATGAGCAAATACTAATAAATATTTCAAGTTAGCCTACTCTGCCAATAGATGTCGCTGTGCTGTGCTCTCAAAGAGGAGAGCACAGCACAGCGACATCTATTGGCAAATGACAAAAAGACCAAGTGATTCATTTGGTGGGGATCGGCGGAGGTTTGCACTCTCTGAGTGTATACATGCCTCTAGTTATTATTATTATTAGTATTATTTAACTACAAACAAAACAACTAATAACTTTATAAATAATTTGGGGAAGAAAGACCAAAAACTATCTTCTGATTTTTAATATTAAAAAAACTTTTTCATTATCATTTGAAGAAGAAGCCCAGGGAACAAGAAAACGTACATCTGTCATACATCATTTTCTTTCAAGCCCCTGACACAATGATGCTAAGGAAAATATCCTATAAGAAGTGCTAATTAACTTAATTCTATGATGAGTACATGCTCTCTATACATATGTATATATACCTCTAAAAGGATAGATATATAATTGAATGTGGCCTAAAGGATATATATCTATATATATATATACAATCATTTAGATTGCTATACAATGAACGCCAAATCTAGCTAAAGCCTTAGCAAGGGAGTCCAACTTTTATAATGTATTAGCATATATTATGAATGATGGAGTGGGTAACATCCTTCCGGGGTGATGAGAGATTGATGGCTAAAGCAATTTTCCCTTAAGGCTGCTGTAAAAAAAATGTAAAGCCGTTGTGGAATACCATCTTGAATACCAAAAATCTAAGTTTCTACAAAAATGAAGGGTATATCTATATAATAATTCACCAATCTCTGTCCGTCCGTCGTCTGTATGTCCGCATGCTATCTCCTCCCACATTTATGGTCAGATTTGAACTTTGAAGGTACCTATGGAATTCTTGGGTCAATGCGGACCTAATAAAACTATTTGCAAAGTGATGGGAGCAGAAATAAAAGGAAAAAATGTAATTGGATACACCTTTTCTGATTTTACTACCTACTTTTCAAGGTAAAGAGAGGAAAAAAGAAAAAGAAAAAATCATCTCATGTGACTTATAACATATTCTTTGTACAAAGTTAAACTTTTTATGAGGAATGTTGTACAAGACTGAAAATTATTGTAACTCATTTGACGTTTAAAAAACCTATTTTATCTTCACAAAATCCATGATACAAATTTTAAGAAACTTATGTAATATGAACATATGGGCGCCGTAGGCGCCAAATATGCGAGTTTTTATTAATTGAAAGCTCTGTTTTTCATGGAAATCGTTTTGGTGGAATTCTATATGAGTTATTTTTTGATTTATTTGATTTAACAAATTATTTTCTAAAAATGCTTTATTTTTTAAATGTCTATTTTTTGTCTACTTGCTTCGATATAATATCTTCCAACATCAATAATAATAATATTAACTAAGAACTATAGCGTGTAAAAAAGTCTATTTAACCTATTATATTTTCAAAGAAGTGCATCAATTTGACCTTCCTCTCTCGGGAGTCGAACCTGGTCCTCATCATTGGGAGTTGAACAAGTCTTAACACACTGAGCTCCCTTTTTTATATTTGTAACGTATTTAAAATTTGGAATAATTAATTTTTGAATGAATGTTTCTAAGTGTTATGTACATATATTGTTGTGATCCCTAACTCCTGGGCCGGAGATTGATATTTGATCCTGAATCATTTTACTATTGGGCCACAGCGGCATATACCTACAATTGTATGCATATATTAAGATATTATTCGGTCGGTGGTTGCTTATAAAAAATTATGCGACTTCCTCTGTTATAAAATATATTTCACTTTTTTGACGTCTATTGTTATAACCAAGAAACGACCGGAACACTTTTTTTCACCGGGACCCGGGCCGGGACTTAAATTTTTCAAGCCGGGCCAAAACCGGGCCGGGACATATTATATATTTTCGTTCCTTCGACATTCTAAAGTCAAGAATCTACAAAAAAGGGACTACGTTTTGTTTTAGAAAAGAATGTACAAAGAAAAAATATTGAAATATTCTAAATAGATACCCATTTGATATTTTGTTTATTGTTTTACCTCTTGTTTAGATTTTTATTATAAACTATAATGTTTATTTACTTATATATTATTTTTTATATAATTTTATATAACATCTAACAATAAAGGAGAGAAGAAAAAGAAAAAGAAAGTGACGACATTTTTTTAGAAAAGAATTTACAAAATGTTACTGAAGTGATGATTTTTTTAAAAATTTAATGACCAACGAAATATCGAAAAAAAATTGATATCCCGGGCCGGGACGCTCAAAAAACAGCCGGGTACCAGGCCGTTTACTGGTTATAACTATATCTTATCTAGTCCATTTGGATTGATAGTGGAATAAATGTAATTGTACCAAAGACTAAAATATTGTATTACATAAAATAATTATTTTGGAGACTCTTGATAGTTCATAGCATAACTCTTTATGGATACGAGTATTTAGGATTTTAAACAGATATCTTCGAGAATAACTTATATCTCAGATTTTTAAAGTTTTGAAATGCTTTCTCAAGTATTTTTACATATTTATAGTTTGATATATATTATATGTTAGACTCCATTATTTATATTTGATTGTTTCAGTTCTCGAGAGAGCACACTTTAAAACAAAGCGATATGTCCATCACATCAACCCACTCTTCAAAAATTACAACTATCTGCGAAAAACGGGTAAGTATTTAATCATTGAACCGAACCATTCAAGGCATTATTATTCAATTATTAATATAATCAATGAATATTACAAGGGAAATTTTCTAAATAGATTATGCAAGTCGATACAAACTTACAACGAACTCAATCACAATATATACTCCCAAAATATGCCATTAGATCTTTCCTTATAGTTTTTAAATAAACAGTTTTATGTGCATTTAAAAGTTTTTATGCCCTTTTGCTGATCGCTAGTTGTAAAAAACAAACTTCTCTTAATACAACAATATAGTATAAATTACAATCCAAAAAGTTGAAACCACAATAACTGATGTCATTCTATACAACAGCTCCAACGATGTTGTTGTTAAGAATATGTCAGAAGCGATACAGAATTCAAACTTCTTTACATTATGTTACATATGTAGTAAATGATTGCCTCTACAGTTTGACAATAGAAGCGACTGAGTTTTGAATTACCTAGACGCGCGGCGTTTCTAAATTATAAATTCATTAGCCGTTATATCGCATTTTCAAAAAATGTGATCAGAATCGTTGATTAACGTCAAAAGCAGTTGTATGGCAAAATATAACCCTAAGTACAAAATATCGGCGATCCGCCCATGCAAGATATATAATGATAATTTGATGATGTCGATCATTGTTTAAGCAAATTTAATTACTTTTTATGATTTTAATAATTTCAACATAAAAACATAACTATTTCACATGAATTAACGTCAACTATTAGTGGTTTTTAATCGTTTTGGGAAAGGGGGTTATTATTATCTTTTAAAAAACTCTAGCCTTGTCAGGTCTTTGAATAATTAAAAGTCAATGATGGGCGGTCACCAAATTATAATAGAACCAAAAATGTTGTGGAAATAATATTAGAAATTAGGATTAATATTTATTATTATTATTATTATATATATATATATATATATATAATATCTATAGTTTATGTTATATAAAAATTGTTTTAATTAATATATTTTTATTTTTTCATATATATATATATAGACTTTGTAGCCTGAGTATGGCTAGAATTTTTGTAAATTGTTTATGGATGGTTTGAAATAAATATCAATAATAATAATAATACCCTGTAACAAGAGCTTCTTATTGACCCTTTTTCTCGTAAATCCTATTGGCATATTTGCCCTACTCCATTATGAAATCCTAATTGTCCATAGAATTCGTCAATTCATTGTTTTTGTTTTTCTAGGACTTGAAACGTACTCCCAATATAGGAACCCCTTATTTACAATGATGGATGAGTTGTAAGGAGGAAATAAAGTCTCAGGTATAATGATTCAGAGACACAAACACGATAATCATTCATTATGGCGTTGAACATCTGTAAGAAGGAAGGAATTTGTTTCATGAATCAAGATAGTCATTTTTCTCTAAATAGAATGGCATTTAAAAACCCTTGATAAATATGTCCTTTCCATCGATCTATAAAATACCTTGATGCACATTTGACTGAATAAAAAAGAGAAGAAGATCAATGTCCAAATCAGCTGCTGATGGAAGCCATCTTAAGTCATTTTATTATTAAATATACATATAATTAAAGTCGACGATACAAAAGAAAACACGAAGGAATAGTTATCTCTTGAGTAATCAAAGTCCATATATCAAGTCTTAAGGAATTGAAAAAGGAAGAAATGATAAAAGTAACATCCAATGACGTCATTTAAAGAGACTACTCTTTGTTGAAGCAAAACATAGGCTGTGTCATTGAAGAACTCTTTAAGTGGACTGTTTTTTCTTTTCTGTTGAGTTTACAGTTATTATATAGGTTGGTGGTCCTATGAAATAAAAAATATATCTATTGTAATTGTGTCGATACGTAAATTGTAAGATACAGAGGCCAAGGGCACTAAATTTGACAATCAGCAAGGCTAACGTCAATGGACGACTAGGAATGGGTTTTTCTTCTTCTTATTTTGCCTTTTGTTTGGTCTGTGGCTATTTATAATGCACAGTGGCGTAGTATCCGAAAACACGGTATATCTATCACGGTATTTATTATTATTATTATTTTTTTGCCTATATGGTTCGATAGAATTGCATCCGATAGGATATAAATAAGCAGTATAGCATTAAAATTAGTCTATCGAAAGACTATTCGATAGACTATTTTATTGATGGATCACTTATGCAAAAATTATCTTTTTCAGAGTGTCCGCCCTTGCCCGACGGAACAAGACGGTACTTTTGCCCGTCAACGGATGAGAATGGACGCTGGAGCTGTATAAAATCAGAGGACTTGTGCGACACCGTTCCACAATGTCCTGGCTCCGAGGATGAAGACAAGAAACTATGTCTTTTTCACCTTCCGGTATGCATGAAATCCTTAGACTCTCTATTGGTTTAGATTCCTTTATCAGTAAATATGTAGTATTTGTAGTACACTTTTTAATATTCACGATGTAGAGTATATAAATGCGATATGTATGTAGAGTTGGAACTTTGTTCGTGGGGGAGAGAACGTCTGCACTCGTGTTGTTATTCCTGTTGGATACCCAATTCCCTCGATTATATTGATATTGATGGTAAAAGTTACTCCCGTAAAAGATCCGTAGTAGTAATAAAATTAAAATGATAGTACATAAAGTTGGTCAACTCCATTTTTCTTTTTGTTACATTTCCATCAACAAAATCAGAAATGGTTGCGTAATTCTTGATAATGGAAGTTTGATAATCCAAAGCTAAATTGAAACCAGTTTATGACAAATCAGACATATGAAGCTTTATAATATTATATATTTTAAAAACTTACATAGTATACATATAAAAGCTTATTTATTTCTGTAATTCATCTATTAAAGATGATTTTAAGACGTAGAAATATGTGATGGAATGATTGAACGCAGTCAGCTTTAATCGTATATGTTATATTAAGGGATATGATATTTAGGATACCACGCTGGGATTCATTTATAAAATGTGAACTATAAAGTTGAGGACACAATAAAATAATGAATTATTTATATTGTAGTTGGTGTGATGAGAACGTCATTTCAGAGATAATAATCGTATCCAAATGAGCTCCAAACATTTTAAAGCACAGCTATAAAGCATTGACATAGAAAATTTTGTAATATCACATATTATTATTATTACTAATAAAACAACTGTTCACTCTTTGGCTCAAATGTTTGCTTTTGTTTCATCACCCATGCCGATAAATGGACCATCTTTTTCCTAGAAGAGTTGCCATCTGAATAAATTATTTTTATGAGTGAGTTTGCGGAAAATATCCCTAATTATAGGAGCAAAAAAACTAATTAAAGCACATTCAAGGCATCATTTGGACAACCCTTCATTAACAAGTTGTTTCCATGCCCTTCCTTCTGGGTCAGTCTTTTATTTTATTTATGGGTATGAATGCTCTAACAGAAAAATAATTAAATTCATAATGAAGGTAGGACCATAGCTTTGGGTATTTTGCATTAATTCAGCGAAAAATGATTCTAGTACACAAATGTAAAGCCATTTTACAATGAAAGAAAGTGATGCCAAGACAAGGATCGATAAACCCCACGCTGAAAACGCATGACGTTCTTCAGTATATAAAAGTATTCTAGGATCAACATACATATAATCGGTGCTAATATAAAGAACTGGCATTTCTATAAGTTCTTTTTTTTATAGTTATAAATTATATTTCATTCATACAACATTTTTGTAAATAGAAAAGTGGTAGGGGACAAATGGTCAATATATAAAGTTTAAAACACGAAAAATGCTTTTTTAAATAAAACTTGGATTCAATTTGTTCATAAAATATATAAATGTTTTAATAATTGATTCGGTCTAGGAGGGAGATGTATCGTTCCACCAACTTGTCCAGTCCTATAGGGAGAGGGTTCCCCTTGACCGCGAGGCGTACAGAATTCTTTGAACCTTGGAAATTATGGACTATATTTGAAAAGCGTTCTCATAATTGGGGGACGTTGATATTAGCCAGTCTGGGGGTTCAAGGTGTTCACGTATGCCCTTTGTATTTTTCCTCTACTGACTTAACAACAGGATAATGATTGGGCAGAAATAGAAAAAGTGGAACGAGGTCTCCTTCTCTTTCCACACCATTTCTATAAGTTCTTTAAATCAAAGTAATCACATAATTGTTTAAAGGACGGAAAATTCAAGCCCAAAATGCCCCAGTATCATTAATTGAATTCCTATCATACACCTATTACATAGGAAAACATTCATTCATAAATAGTATTTCTATAAGTATAATATATCGTGCTCTGTAATCATAACTTCACTATTTTCATTTGTCAACCTCAGTTGCTTCAATGGAACTATATTTATATATTGGATAAAGGATATTATCACAAGAAACCATTTGGCATTTAAAAATAGGATTTTTTATTGATTACTTTATGTTAAGAAACTACTAAAAGTATTTTTATTAATGAACCTATTATATCGTATTTATAAGGGTAATTAACGTGATTGACCGAAAGAAAAGAAGAGTGAATAATAAGAGAAGAAGTTGGTAATATGAATTAAAGCTTTCACTCATGGCTGTTGAGATGAGAACATCTACATAAAGATAAGAATATCCTCCTCTATCTTTTCATTCTTATGAATCCTATTATTACCTACTAATATTAAATAGATTAAGCAAATTCTCATACTCAGGGGGGGGGGGGGGAATGTTTATTTTGTTTCTTCATATATGATAATAAATAAATCATTACTCTGACTATTAGGAACTGAAAAGAAAGAAAACTGAGATCCCGCCTTTAAAAAATATGATGCTTGAAGAGGTTGCAGGATGTAAATTTTTCGATTCCCTATGGGGAAAATGAAATGGAAGAAAGTTGTCCATTGATGTGAGGAATAATTTTAATAAAATGTTTTTTTATTATTTAATTGAATAAGCTAAAATTACACACATATAAAATATACTATTTTTTGTTTCACAGGTCTTGAATAAACTGGATACAGTAAGTGAAAAGCTAGGAGACTTGGCAAGCATGATTTCCCTCAACATGGACCACAGCGTGGAGATCCCATCCGCTCCCAATACAAATATTCCCTTTGATACATCTATCTTCAAGGAGGCCAAGGGCATCAATGAGATCCCGAAGGAGGTTTTTGACATCCTTAACGAGCGTGGACTCTCAAAAACACGACGAAGAAATACAGCGGCTCTCATTCAGACGTGCATTCCCTAGCTGGCTCACGTGTGACCTACGTCACGAAAGAACCTCTATTGAGGAGTTTGCGAATATGGTGGATGAACAGGATTTGAATCAGCAGATCCAGGATTTGTCCTCGTTTTGAATATTCTTATTGTTCTTCATTTTTATCTCTCTCTCTTCTGTTTTATTAATCATATATATATATTTTTTGATTTAATTTACTATGCAATCAATACCAAATAAAGTTCTCACAGCTTCTGGTCATTCCTACTCATACTTATTCATCACCAATATTTTTATATTATTACCTTAATTCGTATAAATATCCTATAATAAAGTATTCTATTCAATCACTAAAAGTTATTTTAATTGAACTTAATTGAGTTTTTGATTTTATTGTAAAAGGGCTCCTACTCATTAGACGAAGATATGTAGAGGGCAAAACTGAGCTGAAAGTACAAATAAATGCTACTTGTGAGAGAACCAGCTTATTCATATATATTATATAATTATATTAACTATTTTTGTCAAAATCCTCCATCCTCTACAATGGCTTCAGCCAAGGCTTGAAACTGTCTTTGGCAATGACGACAACCCATTACCTAGCAACAGAGGACTTCAAATCGTCCACATTACTTTCCAAGTGATCCCTCAAGTCATAGCCCAAGTGCGCCTCTGATGCCTACGATCGAGGACAGAAGTAGATAGGTTATACATCCACAAAATTATTTGTGTAAAAGTTGTAGATCTTGAGCAAAGACGAACTAGTAATTGAATTAGTACTCTGAGGAGTCCAGCAAAAAAATTATTATATTCCTCAAGGACTTTTGGTAGACCCTTCGCACCAACTTTCAAGCCCCTGAAGGACAAATAATTCAGTGGCATTCAGGAGGTCCATAAGAAGATAATCATGCACTTTCTCTTGCTATGACGTTCCGCTAACAGACATTCTGGAGAGATACTCGCTCTCAATTAGCTTGGTTTTGACACGATACTCATTCGTTTAGGATAACTTACAGTTGTAAGGATGAACCCGACTATATATATATATATATATATATATATATATATATATATATATATATATATATATATATATATATATATATATATATATATATATATATATATATATATATATATATATTAGGGTTGTTCGTATTTTTCAAATGTTTGAAATGTTAGCAACTTTGTGGATTTTCTGTTTCTTGGTGATAAAAGAAGACGACATACAAAGTTTGAACAAAATCGGTCAACATTATGAGGTCGCGCAACGAGGTCAAAGTTTTAAAAATTTAGTAAAAATATAGTTTTCCGCAAATTTCTTCAAAATGGTGGACGTTACAGACTTCAATAATTATTATTAATTTAAAGGAAATATAATTTACTACCAGACGTATGTTTGATGTTTTTTAATAAAACAAAGTTTTCAGTAAAAACAAAGCAAGAAAGGGAGTGTGTATTGTTAGCTTATTTCATGGCTTTTTTGTATCAATTAACTTCACTCGCCTGTCGAAGATGATTTGTTCGCTTCAGAGTAAAATAGTACTTTTAAGTTTAGTAAAACTTTAGATGATAAATCCAAAAATGACCTTGGTTGCATTATATCAATTCAGAATTCAGTACAATCTGAGTTTACATCATATGATTCAGAGCCTGTATTGACCTATAAGAAATCGATTATGAAAAAAATAAATCATAATGTGTTTCTTAGATGTGCGTCAGGTATCCTCTCAAAATTTTACTTTGTCTCTGACGCATTTATAATCCATTATATGCGTCATTTTGTACGCGAGATAGGCTTTTTTAATGTACATATAACTCTCTACTTATTAAATTGACATGATTTAGTATACCAAATATTAAAGCTGGTTAACAAGCTTTCATTTGATATGTTTGGTGTTCTAAAAATCGCTATACTTTAAGAGATATAAGCAAATACGTACTCTCCCCCAAAATTGATCTTTTGATATGAGAATATACGATTACCATCTGGTAATTATGTTAGTGTTACCTGGATAGAAAGAGAAGGGAGGGAGTATTTTGCCTCACTTCTCTCCCTTCTTTTTTTCTTCCTATCCAGGTTACACTAACTGCCGTTACCAAATGGTAATCGTATATTCTCATATCAAAAGATATGGGAAGGAGTGGGAAGAATTTATCCACCGGAACAATAATGCCCACGCCAGCCTTATACAGGCCCCAATATGCCATTAGAGGCTGTCAACGGCCGTTTATGTTTCTTGAGGCCAGCGGCCCACGGGGAATAGTACTCCCGGTGGCCTCTCCGCCCCTGCATATATATATATATATATTATATATATATATATATATATATACATAATTATTTACATTTAAAACCCTAAACTAAAGTCAAAACAGATAAAATTTACAAATAAGTATTCAAACGAAGCAAACTCATAAATAAAACGAGATCAAACACCTGAGGGATATTAAAAACATTTAATACATAGTGAGCAATTTCCTTTTATTGACTATTTATCGCCTGAATCACATTAAGAGACATTCTTATGGCAACTTTTTCACTAAATTATTTGCTATAAAAAACAATTGCCAAACAAAATCTTATGCACCATGCAAAAAAAAATAACTTTATACAATAGAAATCATCTATTTAAAAACTTCATAGTAAGAAATTTAAAAAAATCAGTCATAAAAGCTGTTATTTTATACCTGCTATAGCAATACAGTATAATAAATAAAAATACACTTATACAACAAATATAAAACAAAATAAAAACTCTTTTGAAAAGTTGCGTAAAACAAAAAAGAAATGTTATTTACTTTTTATGCCACTGCCTAAAAAAAGTCGGCGACCATTCTTATCAACATTTAATGGCAAACCAGACCGTAGGGCAGGAGGTTCATTTTTATCAACAAAAAAAATACATCTTGGCTAAATGAAAGAATTGAAATTTATTTTGACACTAATCTTCTTCAAAGGGACTAAAGAATAAGAACAAAGCATTCAGTTATACCACAAGGGTTTTAGATGATCTCATTCGGAGTTAAACATCGTTTAACATCATAATTAATATTATAAGAACTAAAACTCACAAAATTATCCTTTCGGTCTAATGCGTCTTGTGACCTTTTAGCAATGTTCTCATAGAGCTCTTCAAGTGATTACACTATGCAACAAAAAATTTGCCAACGGCCAAAACTTTAAAAAATTGATTCTATGGAATCCATGCAATGATAAATTGCTATTTCGAACAATGGGCTTTTGTTTTCTGGCCACAGTTTAAATTTTAAAATTTTCATGCTTTAGGCCAATGGTACATACGGATCTATGATTTTCAGGAACAAGGCAGCAATTAACATTAATGCATTGCCAATACAATTCGAAGAAAGATCCAATAAATCTATTGGTAAAGTAATATTTCCAAAACTCTGATTATGTAATGAGATAATTGCATTATAGTCGTAAAAAATGGGACAAAACGGACACTTTCACGTTATGATAGATATATCACTCATGGACAATTTTTTCAGCTGCAAAGTTATATTTACATACGTTCCAGGCTTTAGAATAGCCATCGAGACCATGAGAACCATTAAAAACGACTTTATTATCGAATAATTGAGCAAAAATCATTAGGCTCCTATGCTCCAAATATCTATGCTCATCTTTCTAAGGTTTCGTGTTTTTTTCAAATTTTCTTCGTTCCGTAACAAAAGGATTAATATCAATATATATATAATATATATATATACATTTGCATGTATTCTACCTCAGTAAGTTACATGTCCTTAAAATTAAAATTTATATTTTCCCATTAATAAAAATTTATTGTTTTAATTTTAAGGACATGTAACTTACTGAGGTAGAATCAAGGAGAATATAAATAAGGTGAGTCAAAGAGGAAATCTTTGACTTATGCTTTTGTTCAAAAGAGAGAGAGTTTGTGACGTCCACGTAGCTACAATTAAAAAAAACATTATTTATTAGTGCTATGATATGGAAATTATTTCTCAACTTTATATCTCAATTGAAAATATTTAATTAAGATATTTTCTAATGCTGAAACAATTGTTATGTAAACGATTTATCAGTAGTATTAATTATTTTAAATAATTAGCAAATAAAAATAATTTTACAATCAAGATTTGATTAATTTAAATAAATTTATAAATCACAATAGTAGAATTATACATATGGTGCATACAAAAAAGGGAGAACATAACAATATAAATATAATTACGCTAATTAGTAATCTGGCCTATGTGTTTAAGTTTTTACTAGCATTTGAAGTAGCTTATTAAGAAAATTGACTCAAATCCGTATTATTATTATTTTACAAAAGCAATAATATTTTTTTTGACGCAATTTGGATATAAATTGACAGTGGTGTAAAAAGTCATTGAAAAATATGGGGTCTTTATCGAATGCGTCTTCATGCCTATTATGAAAAAAAATGGAAATGTTTTCTAAAAAGTGGCAGAACTTCAAATATCGGTTGAAGGGCTGTAATAATTCAATCCAAGACTTGGAGTTTCTTCAAATCCTTCAATATTACTCGTGTGTTTCCCCAACTTTGTGTGGAGGTCTTTCAACTTCCTGGCTAAGTATCCAACGATATAGGAGAGACCCCATGGACGTCGGAACTATTTTCTGAGAGGGGGGGCGGGATTTTTTTTGGAGGGTCGGGGTGAGACGCACACTTACAGTATCAATGACTAACGAACAATAATGCAGCATCTAAATTGTTAAGAAAATGAAACAAAATAAATGAATGAAAATCAGCCTTTATTAAAACACATAACACTAGCTATAAAAAACAGCAGTCAGAAAATAACAGTTTGCGCTCCAAAGGGCTTTCACACTTTTCTAAAAGTGGACCTTCTCTCAGTTGACATCCTGATGAATTCTTCAAGCAGGACCGAACATCGTATTCATCAAAAAGGTCACTATGCGCATTCATAAGGCCAAATGCGCGAGTCTTTCCTGCTTCATTGTATTGCGCAGCTAGGTTTTCAATCTGCGCAAGGCAGAGAAAGAGCACTCGGATGCCGCGACAGATATGGGCAGGGCCAGACAGAGCTTTATGAGTTTCTTCACCTCCGACAGCATAGAGCAGGTTTGGGGCTGCAAGGTGCAGGATGGACACAACATCCTGACTGGTAAAACTTCTCGCCCCCTACACACGCCCCTCAGTATGTCCAGCTCAATGCTAAGCTGCTCTCATGAGAAGGGGCTCAGTTCCGGGGAACCCACATCAACCCGTTTCCCTTGGGCCGCTCAAGGACTGTCTGCTCTCGCCCTGATCAAAACGCCGCCCCACCTCTGAGTGCACCACGTCCAGAGCCTCAAACATTTCCCTCTTCCACAGGCTTGGATATTCTGCAATATTAAATAACATCAATTAAAAAAACCAACCAATAGTTTACATATGGGCTGCTTATTTAAGCTGGGTCAAACTTTTTTTTAAATAATTATTTCAAGTTCATTCATTAAGTTCAAATTCATGAATTTGGTTTGTTATGAAAATGAAAAATACACAACCCGTTGTTTATGTATTATTAATTACAGGCTCATTTCTCAAATAGGCGTATGTGGATGTACAGTATTATTGAAAAATTGTATCGTTTTATGTCATAATCTATGAATAGATACATAATATCTGTCTGTCTGTGTGCGTATTTGTTGCATTATTTCAACATATACAATTACAGGCTGATGAGTTAAGCTATGTGTTATTTAAAATACTGTTGGCATTATTATTACTTTATTTATTTACCCTCTATGTTCCCTAATCCCCTTCCTCCTCCTCCGCTGTATGGCGAAAACGCGCTGAGAGGAGGCTTTAA